>CACVCL010030448.1:0-49041 GCA_902729485.2 Mus minutoides
GCTGTTATCTCATTTAATTCTTACATCAAGCCAAAGGGGCAACACTGGATGCCCATTTATAACAAAGGAAAGAAAGTCAAGGGACCTCAACAGTTAACATGACCAGACCAGAGGGCCATAGCTAATCATCAGTGAACCTGAGGACTAAACTGGGGCACAGATAACTTCAAAGCCTGCTTTTTTTTTTTTTTATACATTATTCAGAAATCATCTAGGACACCAAGGGCCAAATAGCATAAACACACCCAACAGAGGATCATTAACTGGTGAACGGAAAATGAAATATAATAGATCTGGACAACAGGATATTATTGGTCCACATAAGGAATGATGTACTAACTAACGTGTTTTGTTATATAGTGAACTTTGCAAAAAAAAAATGATGCTAAGAGGAAGAAGACAGTTTGAAAAGTGTCTATACTACATGGCTCCATTTAAATGAAGTGTCCAAAACAGGCAGATCTAGAGAGACAAAGACAATTAATGGTTGCTTTGTAGGGACATGGCAAATGACATCTGCAGGGTTCTGAGTTTCATATGGGCATGGTAAAATATTCTAACATTAGCTGCACCATGGTTGTTCAATGCCCTAAACGCACTTGAAACCATTGTACCACATACTTTAAAGGCATGATTATATATATATATATATATATATATATATATATATATATATATATATATATATATATAATGTAAGCTGTATCTCAACTATAATTAGTAGAGTCATAGGAGTTAAGATGAGGCACTTAAACAAAGGGCATGGAGGCAACGATGGAAATGGCTAACAGTCACATGAAGGCTACTGTGTGTATAAGGGATCAGCAGCGCCATGTCATTTTCACTGAAGAATATGGCGAACAATACAGAATTTTGTGCAGGGTGAGTTGTTATAACCTCTGAAGGAGATTCCTCTTCCTTTTCTTATCAGTTTCAACAGTTTGAAGTCACATCTCATGGGCTCAACTGATAGTTGTTGGTAATATTTGCTTTGGTAATCTTCTATATATTATAACAATAGGACTACTGATTCACCTAAGCAGATAGACAGGCTCCATGACCAAAGACCATGGTTACCTCCATGCCTCTCACCACTGCATTTTCCTTTATTCCTGCTCCTCTCCATCCTCAAGGGTAATAAGTTCCCTTGGCCTAGAGGTAGGAGGAGGGGCACAGATAATACATGTTGAGAGGTAAATTGGCTGAAAATTTAGGTGTCATTTCTTTTCCCATCAAAGAGAAGTAAAGGATGGAAATAGTTTACAGCTCTCCAGGAAACCACTCTTTTCATACAGAGGAAGCTGTCGGTGAGCACTCGCATCATATGTTTTAAAACACACAGCGATTTTTCTGCATATCACTTACAAATGAAGTGGAAAATCTTTTGATGGTTAAAAAAATTACTTAAAAAAAACCCTAATAGTAGCTGGCCATAAAATCTTGGCCAAGGATGGAAGAAGGTTCGTATTATGTCTATACTAATTTCAAAGTCACCACCAACTTTCTGTGTTATTCCCTGGTGCAAGTTTGTACATCTTTATAATGCCTTCAGAATAATTTATCACATAGTAAAGATTTTAAAAAATCATTATCCTTTTGATCTAAAAATCCTTATACTTCAACTTTAATAAGTTCTTTCTGAAGAAGTTGCCACGTATTTTTTACTCCTAGGAGAAATCAACAGCAGAACATTCTAGCAAGGTTTTAGGAGCTTCTAATCCCACTTTTAAAATTTTTATGTAGTTCTTTCTTTCTAGTTGTTGTGTCTATCTGCCATGACACATACTTTAGGGTTCAAAATGGAAAGATCTGTGAAAATCAGAGACAAAACCTAACATGCAGAATTAATTGGGAAGAACACCAAGATGTTTTTCATGGTCGTTTAAAGTTAGCTTACTGTTTAGTCATGTTTCTTGTCAGTAACAACCATATTGCCTTAGCATAAGTAAGCAGTTAACAGTGACCTGTGCTTTTGTTTATCAGCTACTTTATACAATTCCTATTTTACTATCAAAAGTCAAGGGTGGTACATTATATATTAGTTTGTCTCCCTAAGAATTACTACAGACAATGCAGCTTCCAGGCACTCAGACCTACAATCTCAATACAGGGATGTATTAAAGTAAGTTTGACTAACCCATATCTTGTGCTTACACACACACACACACATACACACACACACACACACACACACACTCCCTAAGCTTATAAATCCTCTTTGAGGAAACAAACTAGAACCCTAACCAAATCTATTCTCCCTTGTTCCTTGTAAAGGCTTTACATCAAATCCACCAAAAGCTGTACAATTTGGAGCTGTTAGGCCTTCCTATGCATTAGCTTTAAGCATATGTTCCTTTTATGAGTTTCTCAGAGGAGTACAGAGAGAAACGAAAATTAACTGAAATGATCACACTGTATCATTGCTTCATCTGAGAGTGGTCACCCAGGGGTGGATTAGGCAACGTGGTTGTAAGTCTCAGAGTTCTGTTCCCACTGGCTCCAAAGAAGGCTCTTTAAACACTAGTTAATCTATAGAGCAATTGTCTCTTAAAATTCCTACTAGTGAGAGAACAAAGTACATTAAAAGTCTATCAGCTGTTTATTAAGTGCTCATTATAGGATGAGAACTGGGGTAGGCATTTGGAATATCACGGAATCCCATTCTAAGTATAATGGGATATAATTCCCTTATGTTATGAGAAGGGGGAAGTGAGAACCTATCCTTGTCTTAGTAGAAGCGATAAGAAACTGAGGCTGCTCATAAGTGAGGCATCTATTCCATCTATTCCTCATTATGCATATCTAATATATTAACTCTATTCATCCATGTTTACATTAGGTTCTGCACATACAGTGGGCATGCTGTCTTTCTATAGACATTCCCTGAGCCATGTTGTGGGTATAGCATCATCTGCTCTCTACTCTTTCTTCATTTATCTTGAGACAGGATCTTACTGTGTGGCCCTGATGGGCCTGAAATTTACTATATATCCCAAGCTGGCCTTGAAATCAAAGACATTCACCTGCCTCTGCCTCCTGAGGACTGGGATAAAAGACAAGTGCCACCATGCCTGACTTTGCATTTGCTACTTTAAAGCTTGGGACACTTTTCAGAGGTGGTTCTTCTTGTCTATGACTTATAATTTCACATCTTGTTTAGCATAGAGCCCAAGGAAGATGTAAAGCTAATATTATACACTAGCTCACATAATCCCACAGCAACCTGTCAGAGTGAGTACTTATATTCTCTTTTGTCCTTTTCCTGGTGACAAAAAAGAAGCTTGGAAACATTAAGAAACTGGCTGGCTACCCAGCTTTTTAAATAGAAGAGATGGGATTCAAATCCAAGTTTGTCTGAGCCCCAAACCAAAGACAAAATGGCTTTAAAAAAAAGATATAGTCTTGTCCTATTTCACAGAGGTTATTAAAAAGGTGTTGGATTATATGGCAGGTTCTAGTAAAGAATTAAAGGAAAGGGAGATGGAACATTAACCATGCATTTAGGGGATGTGAGGTGAAGTGCACAGGGGAACACAGCCCTGACTGCTTTCGTTTCTTCCTTGCCTTTCTCCCTCCCCATTGAGGAAATGACAAGGATGAGGGGAAGTTGCAACCACAGACAACCCAAATCAACCAACCACCATCAGCACTGCTCTGGTATGGAAGGCAGATGGCTTTTCCTACATTCAGAAGGTGGGAGTTCTCATGTAGCCGTTTACTCTTCCTTTGTGATGTCTAAGACATTAATTTGTAAGACATCGGTTATTTAGTTTTAAATGGACCACCAAAGCCTATTTGTTCCAAAAATTCTGGTTGTACATGGGACAGCAGAGATGGGCTGTTGACTAAGAATGTGTACCATGCTTGCAGAGGACCCCTATGTTTGGTGGTTTACATCTGGCTGTATCTCCAGCTCCAGGGGATCTAATAACTTTGTTCCCTGTGAGTATTATACACATATGTGTTGGTTCACATGTAGACACAACTAAAATAGTAAAAATAAATCTTTCTTGAAAAATCTGGTTGTAACTGCTGAATAATTACTCTGGTAGGAGATAATGGTTTGTTTAAAATCCGATGTTAAAGTATACCAGGGGCTGTATTTTCTATGATGTTAGCCTTATTTGTAATGTTTTGCATTCTGTCCATTTGACAAATTAAAGGCTCCCAGGTTTACAAAAATCCTTAAATGTTACAGAAGCCATGGGATCTTACTAACCACCAGTGACCATCAGCAAACACGATCCATAGAAGCCAAATTCAATAATTTCAAATATCAGCTCCTTGCCATTAAGTACTCATGCTCTGGACTGAGGTCCATTTTGATAGAATATAATGGATATTGTCACTGAGTGTCACTAGTTAATGATGGACATTTCCCAATACTCAGAAAGAGCTACCATGCAAGAGTTATCACTTCAAGGGACACAGGACAGTATAAGGCCTGCTTTGGGATTCTGAGTAGTTACTCTTATCTCCTTTCCCTTAGCCATTTTAATTAAGAACCAGAACCCACCTCACTTTGGAATGCTCCATTACCATTATCAATGTTAAATCCAAAGGGCTCTTCTCATTGTTAATCCCTAGCCTTGGAGTATCTTGCCAACCTCATGTTCCAGGCTCCTCCTTTCCAAACTCACCTTCCTTAGAATGTCTCCTAATAGATGGCTTTTTCTAGGAACCTTTCCTTGACCCAATCCCCCTGTATCCCTCTGCAGGACATCTTTCCTGCTGACACAATCCTCATTACAAGCTCCGGGGGATGATTCTGCACCTGTTTTCTGATGCTCACACCTCACCTTGTTTCTCCTCTGGCATTTTTTAAGTGCTTACCATATATCTTGACAGTGAAGTTTAAGAAAATCTTCACTCAATACTTTCAAAAACCAAAATGCATCTCTGTACCATTTTCTTCTCATTGGTTCTTGGGTATTGACTTTCTTCTAAGCCAGTTCTCCCACTTCAATTCCTTCAAAACACTTGGTATCCTTTGTCTCTACACGTGTCCCTCTGTCCACTCCTAGATACTGCTAACCCTTGTTAAGTGACCTGCAAATATCTCCTCACCACTTGCTTTTCTGTTGTTCTCATTGCTTCAGTGGAGATACTATTACCTTTTAGCCCTCAAATTCTTCTGTTCAGCTCCCTGCCTCCCAAACTAGATCCTAGTTAGCTTGTTTCCCTAAATATAAATGTAATCAGCCCATTTCTTTGTTAATAACCTTTAGTGGTCATGTGCTTTTATAGGGGAAGTTAAAATGCAATTAATATTATTTTTTTCCAAATTTTGGATACAGTACCTGTCCTCTTCTATGGAGAAGACTTTATTCTCCAACCATACCAAGAAAGGGACACCTCCCAACCCTATGCATTTCTATAAATTTTGTCTTAAGCTACCCCTTTCTCTTCAATGTTTTGCAATCTTTAGTTTAAAGCCCTACCCTAACATCGACTCTTTAGGGAATCCTTAATCATACAATAATACGTGTACTGCTATCAAGCCCATTTCAGACCCTTGACTCATTCAGGCATACTGATGTGTAGGTATTTCCATTTTACCAAAGAAAAGAGCCAGGCTCACAGTTGATGCCATTTTATATGTCCCACAGGCTGGGGAGAGACAATGCTAAATGAAGCCCTCTGTAATGGTGTCATTCCTCAGAAATGGACTTAATTACTGCGCTGTTCTCTTTCCTGTCGCTGCGCAGCCTCTCTTTCTTCCTGCTAGGATATGAGTTACTGGAAGGCAGGGATTACGTGGAATTTATCTTTGTATTTCCAGTTCTCAGCATGTAGTAGATATTCAATAAATGTTTGATGACTTGTGTTCAGCATGAGAGGAGCTGCACTGTTCTCCCACACTGAACGGCACTCTGCACCACAGCCCACGAAGGGCTTCTTGCCTATGTTTGATCCCCCATCTCACTCGGCTCATCCTGGCTCATTACGGGCTTTGATTCCTTCTCAACTCCTTTTATCATAAACTCTGTGAGTCTGGGATGGTTGCATCTCTCTATTTACTGGATTAGACCTCTTAATTAATATTTAACTTCCTTTCCTTGAAGAGAGAAATGAAAGCAAAAGTGAAATCACCTTCTAGAATTTACTTTTGATATACAAGGCAGACCTCCCACTTGTGACAGGTTCCCAGAAAGAGGACAGCCACCCTAAGTGAAAATGATCTAATCTTCGTCGCCTTGAGTGCTGGATCAATCCAAGAGCAGGGATTTACATTTTCTGCCCAAAGGACTCGATGGCCAAGGGTTATGAAGGAGCCTCAGAAATCAAATTTAATCACTTGCCTGTGATAAATCTATAAACTTTAAAGCAGTCTAAATTGATTAAATACAGCAACAAAGAAAATTATTTTAAAACAGCAGTATAAAAAATAATCGGGCTATGCAGAGAATATTCACTGTGTGACTGACACTATGCTGTTAGCGGGAAAGGTATCATCTCAATTAATAAACAGAAAAAGAAAAGTGTGGTTTCACAACCTCATCATTTTACAGATGAGGAAACTAGCTTGTCTAATTTGTCAGGTTCATGAAGCTGATGCTAAATGAAACTAAGAGTCAGCTCTTAAAATCCATACACTGTATGCAGTGGTACAGCACAGTGATTTCAGCACTTGGAATGTGGAGACTTGGAGGGTCAAGAATTCAAAGTCACCCTTGGGTTTGCTGCAAGGTGGAGGCCTGTCTGAGCTATAGGAAGCCCTTCCTCAAACAAAGAAACAAAGAAACAAAAACTCTTCTAGTTATTCACCACCCTGCCTTGCCTCCCTCAAATTCATATTAGGAAAAATAATACTGACACCCAGAGATGCATTCAGATGCCCCCTGCAAATAGCTAGGTCCTGGGGGAACTATATGAAGGTACATATTCTCTACTCTTTATGTCACTTAAACACCTCTGCTTCTCCCACTTAGATGTTACACAGTTACAGTGCTTGGAGTGATTTTACTTATTAGATTTTTGTCATAGGAACAAATTGGAAACTGAAAGGAGGTCACAGACTCAGGTAACCCAGTTTATCTAGGGGAGACAGTGATAATGAAATCTTTGATGTTTTTAAAGCACTGAAGCTCACTTAATGGATTCCAGAGAAAATGATCCTGCGTCATGTTTTGGAGTCTTCGTTTTCTGATTCAAACTTCAGAGAAGCTAAGGTATAGGAGATCAACTTGGCATTATGGTATGTTTTAAGGGCAAATACCATGTCTTAATGTACCATTTCAGCAGAGAAATAAAAACACAATCTCAGACACTATTACAAGAGATATGTTGTCTTTTAGAAAGTGAGAAATGATCATGTCATTGTCCCCTGTATTTCCCTGCATTTGCTAATTCACAAGGCTATTAACTGTCTCTAAGATGAGAAGGATTGGTGGTCTTTAAGCACGGGCTCATGTAACCACAGTGCTATAGCTATAATGTCTTGCTTTTCATGGGTTCCATGCTTACCTTAGGAAGCACAATGGAAATACTTCTTATGCATGCCCATTCATTTGCAGGCTTAGAAGATCGCTGTGGTTAAATGATATCGCCTAAAATTTATGTGTTGGAAACATAATCTACAATGCAAGTGTTTGGGGCAGTAGACTTTGTAAGAACTGGTCAGTACTTAGCTCTTGTCACTGTTCTGGGTCTCAGCATCCTATGAATGAAGCAGAGATGGAATCTTGTGACTCATCTTGTAAAACAATGCCCCAGATACTATAGAAACATAGGGTTTATATAGGGTGTATTTCTTAACTCCGATTTTCTTCTTGTTTTCTATGAACCCAGCTCCTTGTACTAAAGGGTAACTCTGTGACTTCTCTAGCTTGACAAGCTGATTTCTGCATTAAGCTAGGAAAAGAGATTGGGACTGTTAATCCAGGCTCATTAATACAACTGAATAAACAATTAATGCACAGTTTGGCTTCTCCTTCTACTCCCATGAATAAACATCCAGATATGTTCCAGAAAGCCATGGTTCTCTGTCTATTGATACCCAACACCTCCATTTCTGGTCTTCTTCTTTCCCTTGATGTACCTGTTATACCTATGCACACCAATAACTGAGATGTAAACCACATGTCTAAGTGTACATCCAGTATTCTTGTTTCACTGCTGCTCCTCCCAAGGTCCTGAATGACCCCCTCAGTACTCTCAAGTAACACCAACTTTTCCTTTCCGTACCCTTCTGTCATTGGCAATGATGAGTATAAGCTATATATCCTATCTCTTGTCGTGATGCCTGCTTGGCACCATGCTTCTGCAAGGATCCTGGGACATCTTCAAATGTGCAGGTCTCACTTCCAGAGGATGTGCCTGGTTTACTCTCAATACTGCTACCACTACTCCCTTTGTAACCATACCAATATATGTCTTCGGGGAATAATGTAAATTTCTGGCTCTCTAAATCACGTTTTAAGGCCGTGGATGACTTACAACCGTGGTTGTTTCTATTTTGATAGTGATTACGGGCAATTCTTTCAGGACACACTTCTTTGAACTGCACATACTACTGATTTTATCTTTGCTCAAGTCCTAGCAATTCATAGGGCAGCATCATACTTTGTCATTGTTGTTGGCTGCAAGAGATCCTCCATCTCAGTTTTAGGCTTACCTTACTAGTTCATATGTCTCTTGTAGCTTGACCCAATCAGACCTTACTATATCTCAGATCAACTGATTTTTATGATGGTATAGTCTTCCTTTTCTCAGCTTCACTGATGTTAACTTCACGTGGATCACTATGTAATTGCTTACCTATTTTCTGCCTTGCAGTCGCTAACATTTAGGTTGGCAAAACAAAAGCTATTATTACCTCGTACTCTATTTATTCTTTTACTTACATTTGTTGGTAACATGTTAATCTAAATATATGCATGAATGGAAAATAGCACCTTCCCCTCTCCTACAACTCTTCACACATCTGCTTCTAAATTCTAGTGCCTCTTCCATGCTCTCCCAGGTTGGTGACAATAATTTCCATTTCACCCAGAAAACTGAGGTAACACATAAATGTCATAGGCAGTCATCATATACTTATCTATCTATTGGAATTTGTCTTCTCCGCTTGTAGACTAGTTCCTATTCCCCACTTCAAACACAGACACACACACACACACACACACACACACACACACACACACACACCCCATACTGCGGAGGGTCATCCACTTTTACTTGCTCTACCATCTCACATGGTAATTTCCTCTAGAAAATGTCTCATAGATATAGCCACAAATAATGTTTCATCAGCTATGTGGACATCCTATAGCCTAGTAAAGTTGACCTAAAATTAACCATCATTACATATTACCAATCACATGAAGATCCCGGTCAGGTGTATTTATGTTCCTATCCACTACTAATTTAATTTTTGTATCTTTTTTTATTTATACTTATTGAGCTTTTCTAGTCCAATCTCCTTTGGAATCAGAAAATGCAAGAAGAGTAAAGAAATGAAAAACTATGGGCAGAGAGATTGTAGCACCATATCAGTCAGAACAGAGAGTCACCAGAAACCTAGCAAGAATCAGAAAACAAGAGAACGGTTATATATATAGCATACCTTCCATTGTGCCTACCTAACATTTAATGAGTACTCAGAATTTGCCTGTAGCCTCTCCTTTACCTTTCTCCTTTGTTGAATTCATCTGCTTCCATCACTATATAGATACATTGTTATGCTGTTGATGTTCAAACTGACAGGTTGGCCCCAATCTGTCCTCTGGGTTTTATTCTTCATAATGATACAACTATTTACCTTTCTACTTGGTTGTCTTACTTCATGAGGAAAACTATGACTGAGTTCCCCAATCACCGTATTTTGTGGGTGTTCACTAACTTAGTGCTTAAGACCCTGATGCTTAAAGCTAAAAATCCTTGGCATTTCTTTTCCATTAGCTCCTATATTCTCACCACTGTTGCTTTGAATATTCTAGATCTAAAACATATCTGCAGTCATTCACTGCTTATTTATGGTGAAGGCTGCACTATTTCTCCTCCACTATCCCAAATCTAGAGGAAGTGGGTCAATAACATGCTAAAGAACTCAAAAGCATGACAGTTCACTCACAGCCTGAGATTTCCCACAATTTCCCAGAGGTTCTGGAATGTTGGGAAATTCTTTCATGGTGACTAGGAATGTTACAGATATGTGGGTGTACGACTAGCTGCACAAACTAAAAAACAAAACAAAACAAAACCGGACAGACAGACAAGAAGGAGGACAGAGTGTACTCTAGAAAGAGTAAATATCCCAGTTGGGCTACAACCAAAAATACATTTAGAAAAGAGTAGGAGCAAGGTCTGAAAACATAAATTGGACTGTGTTGTAGAGGGACTAAAATACCACAGTGGGACAGATTAAGTTGATTTGTATACTTCCTACCTTCCCAATGTACCTTGTTGTTCCTCGTCATAAATGTGTATCAGAGGAAATGGAAGACAGCCTGTATTCTCTTAATTGTGCTGTATTTCACTGGGGTCTTTTCTACTCTGAATGTACAAAGGGATACTCTGGAATATTGAGATTTTTCTGTGCATTTTCCCCCTATAACATCAATTATTAAGCAGCGTAGTATATTAGCACAGCCATATGCTTATTATAATAGTAATTGCTTCCACATGATTATTTTCAGAGTATTTCCTTATGTAGTGAGATATTTATCTTGCATGTAGAACTACCTATTTTGTAAAAAAAAAAAAATACCAGTCACAGGAACACCACTGTGTTTATGATTACAAACCTCATTGAATCAAAGGCACCATAGATGGAGGAAGTTTTAAGAATATTTAATACATCATTTGCTGGATTCTATCTCTTCAAGGTGCCCGGCAGGTTATCTTGGTAGATGTGAATTTCCTTTTACTGTGCAGAATGCAATTCTATCCTTGCATAGTTATAAATTAACAATCTGAAATGAAGTCCTGCATTCTAAACAACCGCTGAAATATTTAATATGGAAACAAAACACCCACTCTCCTTAGGGCTAACTCTTTTGGTGAACTTGACCATTTTAAACAGCTTTTTCACTAGCATGCTCTCTCTCTCTCTCTCTCTCTCTCTCTCTCTCTCTCTCTCCTTCCTCCTCCTTTCTATCCCAACCCCCTCCCTTCCTATTTACCTCCTGTCTCCTCTCTTTCCAACTCATTCTTTCTTATCTTCTCTCCTTTCCCTTCCTATACTTTCTTTTGGTTTCCATGCCTAAAATAATATGTACATCATATATAGAATAAAATACTCATAAGAGGTGGATGGAGGGAGGGTAGGAAAGGAACTAGATGGGAGAAGAGATGGGACAGAGAAGGGAGGGGATCAAGTGTGGAGAGAAATGGCCAGGAGAGTAAATGGAAATCTGGCTGGAGTTGAGGTGGCCATTTCTGGAAAGTGCCAGAGACCTGAGATGGGGGAGGTTCTAGGGAATCTATGAGGGTGACTCTAGCTGAGACTCTTAGCAGGGAGGATGTAGAGCCTGCAGTACCACCTCCTGTAGCCAGACAGGTCGCCCAGAAAACAGACAGGACTCCAACTTAACCACGAAGCCTTCGACCCACATTTTGTCCTGCCTACAGGAAGTACAGGGACAAAGACAGAGCAGAGACTTGAGACCCATCCCGTGGGCAACACCAAACTTTGACATGATTAATAATACTCTCTTATGGTTGTAGATAGGAACCTAGCATAACTGTTCTCTGAGAAACTCTACCCAGAAGCTGATAGAAATAGAAGCAGAGACCACCCCTTGCCTCTGCCCCAGCCAAACACTAAATGGAGCTCAGAGAGTCTTGTGGAAGAGTTGGGGGAAGGACTGAGGGAACAGGAACTCCACTGGAAGACCAAATGTGTCAACTAATCTGGACTCTTGGGAGCTCCTGGAGACTGAACCACCAACCAAAGAGGATTCATGTGGCTCCTCCAATAAATGGAACAGGGCCTGTCCCCAACTCTGTTGCCTGCCTGTGGATCCTGTTCCCTTAACTTGGCTGCTTGTCTGCCCTTAGTGGGAGAGGATGTGCCCAGTCCTGCAGGGACTTGGTGTGCCAGAGTGAGTTGGTACCCAGGTGATGTCTCTGTCTTTTTAGAGGAGAAGGTGAAGGGGATTAGGGGCAGGACCATGTGAGGGGGGCACTGAGAAGAGGGGTGCTGCAATTGAGATGTAAAGTATGTAATAACTAATAAAAATATAACATGAATAAAATAGCTATATAGATAACAAGAAGCAGCAGAACTCTCTGTGGTCATTGTAAAAAGTTAGTAAAAAAAAAAAAAAAAAAAAAAAAAAAAAAAACGAGAAGGCATTCTTGTATTTATTTCCTAAAGGAAAATTACAAGTAATGAGATACAAATTCACACAGTCAGGGGATACACAGACGGTTGTTCAGCCTCCCTCATTTATATAAATGACAGATAGAATTAATACAAAGTGGAAAGTTGCCAGTGTCAGTTTCTCATGACTCCCAACCGCAGTGACATGTGTAGCAGGCAGATCTCAGAGTGTTAGTGCAAGAATTACTGTTCCTATTTGAAAAGTGATTGAAAACATGGCAATCGGGCATACCTGTATATTCTACTTCTTTAAGAAATGTATCCCCCAAAATAATCAAGGCTGCTCTTTATTGTGTCTAAAATAGAATCAATCTAAATACTCAATAAAGGAAACTGTAAAAATATACCAGCCCAAGGAAATACCATGTGCTCTTCAATTTCTTCAAAATAGATAGATAGATAGATAGATAGATAGATAGATAGATAGATAGGCAGGCAGGCAGACAGACACACAGATAAATGATAGATATAGCAATGCTATGAGAGAATGTTTAGAGCACACTTACTGGGGACAAAGGATGATGTGAGGGTTTGTAAACTATGATATCACCTCAGAAAACTTATTCAGGTCTCAAGTCCTCTCCTCTTTATTTATCTATTATTTTTAGCATATTAGGTAGTTCTACCATTGAGCTACACTACCAGCCTTCCTTGTAACTTTACACAGAAACAGACTGAAAAGCATGTGCCTAAACTTGAGGACTCTAGTTATCTCTGATACAAAATGATAGACTCTAATTATTCATAATATATTTATATATATTATGTACTAATACATGTATTTTAAATACACTTCTTAACATGACAACATATCACATGCTTTCCACATGGGTATATAAAATCCATATGCACAAAAATTAACAATAAAAAGTGGCTTCTAGCATTTGTTAGAATTTGGTAGTAATTGAATTTGTCGTACTTCTAAAGTCTATATTTAACTGAGACTCTTTGGAAAGCAACCGAGAGGATATTTTCAACCAGGTTATATAGGATATGATATACATAACCTTTTTAAGTAGGAAAAGCTAAAACTAGCAGAAATAATTACCCATCTTACAGTGTTAGAAAAATACCTACAAAATATACTCCAAATATTAAACTGAGGGAGTTTAAAATATAATAAAGATCAACTTAATGAGAAAGAAACAAACAGCAAAGGCAAAGTAAAAATCTTGTAAGAGACATAAATAGATTTTTTTCGAGCCTGATTTTAAAAAAAAAAAAAAACCACGAGAGATAAAACTATCTAAGATTATGATGGGAAGGTAGTTATAGCTATAGGCATAAGAAACATAGCAGGAGTTACAGGAACAGTTAAACAAATTACACAAGAAGACGCAATAGCAAAGCTAACCTTCAAGACACCATGATCTACCTGCAACAGATCTAACCAATGGTCACCTACAACACACTAAGTATTCTTGTGAAAAATAATATTACGGATATTTTCCTTGTACAGAGCAGTATTTGATGTTATTTATTAACTACTTGACTAGTGTTTTTAACCACAGGCATGGTAACCATCATCATTATGTTTTGAGAATATAAGCAAACAAGGATCCATCGTTGGTCATGGTTTCCAATCATGAGTAGAGAATTAGGCATCTACTCCAGTTTTTTTTATATAACTTATCTTTTATCTATGAGCTTCTCAAATATTCCTCCCTTGATTAGAAATATTTGTGACACCACCAGATTTTAATATTTCCTAGTTCAAATGCCAAAAAAAAAAAAGGGCAGGTGCACTCATTAATGAGAGAACCCTAGCTTCCTCCTACCTGGATTATTGGTATGCTTTCTGATATCATTGATTCTAATTATTTTATTTCCTAGTCATACACATGGATATAGGTGAATTATATATATATATATATATATATATATATATATATATATATATATATATAAAATCTATCTATCTATCTATCTATCTATCTATCTATCTATCTATCGATTCATAAGTATGGAGTATGCAGTTGTTCTTCTCCAAATGGATAAAACATGCTTCACTTATCTGGTTTTTACGCATGAACTCATGTATCTCCAAGAAAGTCACTATGTCTCCACTAGCCCGACTAAAGTTTGAAGTTGTTGGGAGACCGAATCCTCCAAAACCAGCATCATCATCATCATCATCATCATCATCACAACAATGCCCATCTCCAGTCACCTGACTCGCTTGCATTTGTTCCTTTGCAATTCCCACCATTCCATTTTCACTCTCCTAAGTCCTATTTGTCTTTTAACCAATTTAAAATATATACTGCTAAAGCTATTACTCCAATCAAATACATAGGCAAAAAACTCTATAAATGCATCCGGATAGTTGGTTTATTTAACAAAAAACCATGTGAAAACTTTGCAGCTATTTGTATAAGGAGTAAAAGTCACTATAGGAAATAAAAAATAAAAATTGTTCAAAAATGTATGGTTAACTTACATTACCATAAACTACATGAAAGGAAATATAATATATTGCAATGAGATTAGGGATTACCCAATTATTTCAATGACAGATTGGCTGGCAAAACTCCAGTTCACATAAAATTCAGTATTTAAAATGTTTCAACACTTTTATATATATATATATATATATATATATATATATATATATATATATATATGCTTATAACATGTATCATTCTATGTTTTCACAATGTATCATGTGTGTGAAATATGTTCATATATGTTGTGTGCTTTAAAACTTGAATTTTTGTGAGAGTAGAATGAAATACGAAAACCAGTTCTTTTAAAGGCAGGGTTTTGCTGTTTTCAGGATTGGATGCAAATATCCCCAACAAAAGACAGAATTTCCTCACCCTTTTGTTTATACAAACAGAAATATTCCTGGCCTGGAAATCATTTCTAGTTCCCTCAGGTGACTATAAACCTTTCGCAGAGCTAATCCTTAATTTATTCTTTTGCAAAGAATGCTAATCCAACCATCTCAGTTACCCCTTACTAAGTATCTCATTACTAAATAAGCCTGCATTTATTTCAGTCATCTATTCTCCATCATGCATGTCCCTGGAAAGCTAAGGCGACTTCTACTTCACTGTTGGATAAAGGGATCCTCCCAGGACTAATCCTGGGTGTTCGCTGGTGAAAACTTCCTTGGTTGGGCAACATCATTTCTGTCTTCCACTTGTTCACGGCCCAGTATGAGCAAGCTTCAACTATATCCTTTTCTCTGGAGAATGCTAAAGGTTTGCTGAAGATCAAGGCATTTCTTCTCCATACCTGATTTGGTAGAATTTTGATTCATCTTATTGTCCTTGTAAACATTTGTTGAAAATAATTAGTACTAAGCCATTTTTTTCCTCTTTAAGTGATTTTTTTCCCCCTGAAAAGCCCTGGAATTTTCCTGAACCAGCTATAGCAGCTAGTTTTTAAAGTGAGGATTTCTTCCAACTCCTTCCTAAATTTCCACCTATGTATACTTTCTTATTAAAGTATATCTAAGTATATGTGTTAAAGATTTCTACCCTTGACATTTCAAAATTACTACTTTAGAAGATCAATTTGATATAGTTATCAGGCACAAATTCATAGTTATACAGGATTTTGTTATTGGTTTATAAATTAAATAGATGTTTGCTCAATTCAAAATTTTTGGAAGCACTTTATTCCAAATGCCTTACAATGATCTTAGAAAAGTGGCATACCAACATCAAATCCACTTTGCTGAGGGGCCAGGCCTACCTACAAATCAGAAAACCTCTGTTCTAAGCATATTTTCAATGGAGCTAAAATTTCTGGCCTCTAGTTTGCATTTTATAGTTTTGATTATCTCTGATGCGCATAAAATTTGTACTTAGGTCAAGGTTGTTAACTCAAGAATTGTACACACATTAAAGAAAGTTAAATTATGGAGCACCATCTAGAGAGCTCAGGTAGGCTCAACAACGTGGGCCCTGCTTACATCAGCTATTACCCTATTATGTTTAACCTCGGTTTGTTCAAAGAGAATCCTGAAACCAAATTACCTGCATTTTGAGAGAAGTCCGAAATAAATGGCCCCTCCTTTTTTATTTCCTTGCAAAATTAAACAATTTCTAATTTATTATAGTTCCCTTGTACAAAGTCACTATTGTATTTTTTTAAGCACAGCACTGATCAAATGCAGTCACTAACTGGGCTCTATCCAATCTGACGACTCCAGTTCATAATCTCTGCTGTTGATGACTCTCCTACAAGTCACTTATTTCTTCTGTCTTGTGACTCCTCTGACATAATTTAAAATGAGGTTAGGGAAACCAGGCAAGGACAATTTTCTTGGTAGGTCTTCCCACAAGCATTCAATAGTACTTAAAATTAAATGCCCACCTGTCTGAAATTTCTATTCTATTTACAAAGCTATTAGTTGGAAGTTTCTCCTTCCAGTTGATGTATCCCAGTTTCAAAACAGCCAATTCAATTACCTCATTATGTGCCCAGTGTTCTCCGATCGCTTTTAGTTTGATATTATTTTCAATGCATGTTCATCCTGATTTATTTGTCTGTAGGAAATTTATATGCTCTTAGCTTTGACTCATTGTATTTATGACCCTAATACTTGATTTGTGGTACATCTTTTCCATCTCTAAATTTAATTTGATTCTTGACAAAGAACTGAACACAAACATAACAAACAATAGGCAGGGGAAAAAAAAAAGACGTTAAGAAGTTAGATTCCTTTGACCAAAGAGCTTTCAGTTGTGCTCGGCCAGAAACATCTACCTGGTAATAAGCAAGCTGTCTGTGCCATAAGTAAAACTTATACTTCATTTTAGTTATTGTATGTATCAAATGGAGCCATTGCTTGATTGCCACTGGGAGTGTTAACCGATTTGAAAGAAACACTAAAGAAAGGGATAGATAGATAGATAGATAGATAGAACATGCCAGTGAGATTTATACAGTGAAATGCACAGTATTAAAAGGAGATAAACAGCTCACATCTTTAAACACCTTCTTCTACTTTAAAGTAACACGTATATTGCTTAATTTCTCAGCAGCCTCACATTTGAAAGTCATCCATAGGGACATGTACAGAGCAGCCATCCTTTCACCTCTCCCTGTGTATCCAGACATGTGGACATGCACAACTCTTAATTTTGTTTCTGAGTCTATCAGAACTTTTATGTACTCTGCTTAAAAATTTTAAAACATGCTTTTCGGCCGCGGCAGCCATCTTCCAGTAACTCGCCAAAATGCCGAACACAAAGGGAAAGTGGAGAGGCACCCGGTATATGTTCTCTAGGCCTTTTAGGAAACATGGCGTTGTTCCTTTGGCCACATACATGCAAATCCACAAGAAGGGTGATATTGTAGACATCAAGGGAATGGGCACTGTTCAAAAAGGAATGCCCCATAAGTGCTACCATGGCAAAACGGGAAGAGTCTACAATGTCACCCAGCATGCCGTGGGCATCATTGTAAACAAGCAAGTTAAGGGCAAAATTCTGGCCAAGAGGATCAATGTGCGGATTGAACACATCAAGCTCTCGAAGAGCAGAGAAAGCTTCCTGAAGCGGGTGAAGGAGAACGACCAGAAAAAAAAGGAAGCCAAGGAGAAGGGCACCTGGGTGCAGCTGAAGCGCCAGCCTGCGCCACCCAGAGAAGCACACTTTGAGAGGACTAACGGAAAAGAGCCTGAGCTGTTGGAGCCCATTCCATACGAATTCATGGCCTAATGTGCAAAAAGAAATAAAAGTACCAAGACTGTAAAAAAAAAAAAAAATTAAAACATTACAAGGTTTCTAAAGCTTCTACTAAAAGACCTTCATAGAATCGGACCTGTCACTAGAATGGGATCATCCATTCATTCAGGAAAAACAAGACTGTGGACCTGGACCTGTGATATTTATTTTCATGCCCTTCAGTGTTTCAATCTATTTAGCCCACTCAATACATTTCTTTGTAAACATTGTTTTTGCAAATTTGTAAGTATAAGAAAAAAAGATTTAAAATTATTTCATTTGTGATCAATGACCTTGAAAGTTGTTTTGTTTTCTTTTCTTGTGTGTGTGTGTGTGTGTGTGTGTGTGTGTGTGTGTGTGTGAAACTTTGTTTTAAGGGATTGAAATAGGTTCTTTATGTTCCATGGAAACAATCCTTTGGTTTATTCTTTGACAGTTTTACATGTGTATGGATTACATGTTAGTAGATTATATTATTAAGTACATTCCTCTGATGAAGCCCCCTTTCTTCTCAAGAAGTCTCCATCCAACTTTCATACTGTGTGTGATGTCTATGTGTGTATCTGTGTGTGTGTGTGTGTGTCTGTGTCTCCATGGTATGTGTTTGTGTATGTGGGTATGTCCATGTGTGTGCCCATGTGTGTGTGTTCATTGTTCTGTATATCCATGTGTGTCTATGGATCAGTGTGTTTGTGTTTATGTGTCTATGTGTCTATGTGTCTTTGTGTGTGTGTGTGTGTGTGTGTGTGTGTGTGTATCTGTTCCTGTATGTATCCTGCCCCTTATATCAGCATTTCTTGTGTGTGCATGGGCATGAGGTGATTTACTGGAGAATGGGCTACTTGGGCTACTTTTCAGTTGGAAGAACACTGGAAGAAATGATCCCTTCACCCTCAGCAAACATTAACTGCTAGTAGCTCCTGTAGAAAGGGGCAGAGCCTCATGCACCCCTACATGATCCATGTTATAAGAGTTTATGCCACAATCGCACTGTTTTTCATAAAAGAGCAAAATTATGCATCTTTGTAATGTCTGCCACTAATAGAGAATGTTTGTGTCTGATTTAGGGGTCCTTCCGTAAATGTCACTGTGACAGAGGGAAAAAAAAATGAACACAATGGATCATGAAATATGAAAGAAATGTTTGTGGTAAACAGAATAATAAAGAAGGGGTGGTCTTATGTGTGCTCAATTAAGGTGTCCTCGAGTATTGCAGCTCCTAGAGAGATAACTTCTTATTGTAAATGAATGAAGCTTGCTTGACAGTAACATCTAAATTGTTCTCATTTTTTAGAAGATTCTCCCTTGCCTTGGGATTCATCTTTCTGGTCACAGTTAACAATAGGAAGCACCTGATTATGTGGTACTCTACTGAAGGCACCGACGCACTGCTATTCGCTTGCAAGAGCACTAACAGATTGATGCCCACATATCTACTCCATTAAGCCTTCATGTGCCAAGAAGCAGCCTTTATGAAATAAAATAAAATCATGTCAACATTTCTATCTTTAAACTCAAAGTGAATTATGAAAATTTCAAATCTCCGAACTGATACGTGAGAGAAGTGAGTATTATTCTCATTTATTTCTGGTGTAAATGGGGGGAGCATGCATTTCTTACTCTTTTTCCTTTTTTGTTAACCAATGCTGGGTTAAGTTTTCATAATTTCATAATTTGTATTATATAGACAAAATCTTTCTCTTCTTTTTTACCCTCTAGATTTCCAATAAAGTAGCTATAACTAGCAGTATGCTGAAGACAAAAGAAGGAGAGAAAGAATAGAAAGAAACCCCGTGGATATTTTTAAGTCTCCAAGGTGAAGAAACCGCCTAAGGGAGTCAGGAATACATAGACCAGATTTTTCCAGTGTGTGCGGCACTGCATCTTAAGGAGGCAATTAGTTATTCTTGTGTATTAGTGACTGTCCCATTTTCTCCACAACTCGGGTGATGCAAAGAGCCTTTAAGAGGCCATATTTTAAGTGGGACATTTATTACTGAAAAAAAAAATGTCTGACTCTAATTTAAAGTCCCTGGGAACGCCCTTTGTACAGATGTAGTCAGGTTTCACACAGTAAAACCTAACTGTTCTCAATTCTCATTGTCATTTCCAGCCAAGCCATCATTAGCTGCAAGACAGAGTTAAAGTACCTGATAGGAGACCCTGGACCTGCAGGTTTTTATCTATTTAAAGCAATCCTGCTCAACCTGGGATAATGCTAGCTACAGACACAATAAGGAGCTGAGATAAGGGAAACTTTGTAGCATCTATACCTCAAAAATATCATAATAAATAAGATTAGGGCTGTTTGCAGTATGTTTGGGACTGTCAGGCTTTTCAGTGGGCTATTTGTGTCTCAACAGTACATAGGAAACTCAATCACCACTCATCTAAGAAAGAATATTGACGAACTCAGGGATCTTATAGCACGGGGTTTTAAAGGCTAGAAACACACATGGAAATCAAGAGAGGGAAATAGGTTTCTAAAAAGCTGCCATGCCTTCTTAACTATGCTTAGCAAAATCATAATCAGGATATTGAATGAAGCCTCTAAATCAATATTGAAATATCTTTATACCTCCAGATCCCACCTTGCAAAAGAAATTGCAAATGTAGAACACCACAGAAAAACTTCCTGGTCATGTATCTTTACAATTTAAAGGGGAACTGGAGGGCTTCTTCCTCAAAGCACAGACTCTCATAACTTCCCTTTAAGAGAGGCATACCTAAAAGGGTATTGATTTGGTTCCGAAGGACACTGTGTTTGTTATGGAGGAAGCCATTGCTGGGTACAAGTCTGAGAAATTAATGACGGCTTTGTGAGGGTCCATGCTGTGGTGTGGAACCGGTGGGCCACTGTCAATCTATATGATAATACATTCCCAAACTTCATAAAGTCAGCGATGTGAAAAAGCATTGATTTCTCTGAGAGCTAAGCAGAATGTGTCAGGGAGAAAGAGCGAGAAGTTTAGTGAAGTTAACACCCCAGCCTGCAGGGTTCCTTGCACCTCTCTTTGTGTGTGTTGAAGAATTCATACTACAATTTACACAATCTTTTATTTTTCAGCCTAAATATGAGGGGGAAAAAAAGGTCCATTAGATATATATACTTAGAAGAGATGAAAATAATTAAGATTCTTTGAAAGGGAAAAAAGGCTGTCTATATATTTTAAAATAACACCGCCTCACTTGAATACTTTAGATAGCTTTAGATACCTCAATACATTTAGAATTTGCCAAGTGTACTCATCTTCTACGGAATGGAACTGAATGGCGTTGCCAAGTATATTTTTCTTGATTGCATTATAACTGGCATCAAAGGAAAAAAAAATCAAGATATCGTATCAAAGGATTGAGTTCCTATCAGTATTCAGGGACTTACAGAGACTTTCTCGAAGTGAAAAATGTTCAAATACCATGAATTCTAAAAGCGCTGGATCAAATACCATGCATTCCAATAATGATGTATAAAATGGACTACTCTCTGTCTACTAAATGCATAATTACAAACATTTCCCTCCCACAGCAGTTCTGGGTAAATTCAAGGCAAGTACTTTTTTAAAATTTTTAAATATTTTGTTGTTTTTCACATGGCTTTAGCAGAAATCTCTGATTGAGTTTTTAAGAGTTATGTATAAATAACTTAAGAGGGAGGACAGTTTATAAATATGTATAAAAAGTACCAGGTACATAGTTCCCTGTATAGCTAAATGAATGGCAGCCTTGGGAGATTTTCTCAAATGCCTTACTTAAAATGTGTTGTGATTCCTTGGATTGCAGTGATTTTACTAGACAACTAACTAAACTGCTTCTGTTTAAACATTATGTGACACACGCCAAAGTTTGAAAGGGACATCAGTAAATGAGTTTGACGTATATCTTCACTGAAACTTTTAAAAGTAATCTCTTAGCCAATAAGCCCCTCAGAGGGTTGAATGTGCCAAGTCTCAGAATTCTGTTAAACATTCAAAAGGAGTCAAGTACAAAATTTCCTGAGTGTTCATATTGATTAGCTACGGGAATGGAGCAGTAAGACCCATCATCTCATCTCCAACATAGAATAAATTATTTTGAAATTAAAAGTAAACTTCAGTGCAATGAAGTGACATCTTTTCGAATATACGTGAATCACCCAGGAAATGGTATATTTCCAACACAGTCATCAGATTAAACGGTATTTAGCTATGCATTTACATTCACAACGTGCTGTTTGCCTGGAAATTCCTTTTTCTCTTTTCAGTGAAAGATAGCACTTAAAGCCCCTTTAATATAAGTTTCTGAGATTTCACACAAACATTCTTAACTGATATATTTGTAAACATTTTAATGGTAATTCTTTAAGCAAACAGGCAGTCTATTCATAACACACAGAACATTTGAGGTTTTCTTCAAAAGTCAGCTGTACCTAATTTGTCCTTTTCTTAAAAAACATTTTTGACTAAACACAGTTCTGAGTCTCATAGAAATCTATCGACAAACACCTTAACACCTTATCTCTTCAAGTACTTGTGCAGGTTTCCCAGTATTTGTTGTTGAATGATCAGAAGTATTTAATTCTCCAGGTCTCATTAAAACTCACCTACATGCTGATGGATGGGCCACAGTGATTTGTGATGGAAGATGCAGGAAGCCATTAACCTATATAGGTACCAAGAGGGAAAGGAAACACAGAAGAGAAGCCTGCTTGGAAGACAAGACACTTCCTATTCGTCATTATTAAACTCTAGATCATGGGCTCCAAATTTGATCTTCAATACGGATATGAGGCATTGCTGTCTGAAAATGAAAGGTGAAGATAAAATGGGGTTCTTCACAGAGCTTCAAGGGGAAGGGGAGAAAAAAACCTAGGTTGCTCTTCTGGGGAAGGGAAATCAATACTGAGACCTAGGAACATGGAGAAGAGAAAATTCTCCAAGGACAGGTCAGAGTTTATCATGCCCCTTCTTTTACAGTGTTATTTACTTGCTAATAAGACCAAATGACTACACCTGAATAGTGGGTTACCATCAAAATGTGATTTAAAAGTTCTCATCTCCAGTGTGTATGCTAGAAGGTATCTCATTTGTTTTGCTCAGGCTGGAGAGACAAGGGCGATTTAAAAGCAAAGCAAATGTATGGTTGTATTAAACCTCTTAGAAACAAAGAGAAACAAGAAGAAACCCCAACTCCACAACAACACAGTGCATAGACATAGAGCATGGAAACATATTTAAGAAACGGCCTACCATTGTCGTCATCCGATTTATTTTCATTGTCAGAGTCAGTCAGAGTTAGGGCTGAGTTCTCGCGGCTGGACAAGCCAGAGCTGCGCCTGGATTTTATCCCTCGTCCCCACAGTCTGATGGCATGTTCTGGAGACATCCCTCCCTCGGTGTCGGAGTCTGCATCAGACCCAGTGCTCAGGGAGTAGCCCTGGTGGAGGATCCCCATGTCGGAACAGTAACCACTTCGGTGTGGGGAGGGCTCGCAGATTCCCAATTCTGCCAGGGTGAAGTTAGTCCCTAGAATGACAGCAACAGAGAGGTTACGTTGTGGGAATGTTGGGCAAGCTTGAGGTGTATCCCACAAGTCCATCAGGTGTATTTTACTTTCTATGATACGCAGATATAGGCCATGGACATTGGTCATGAGAAATAAACAAAAGCATGCATTTCTTTAACACAACCTCAGACTTCCTTTCCGAGATTTGTTGTCATCTAACTCAGGGTGAAACATCAAAGTACCTCACTCACGGCAGTTAGTATATACCAAATATTTACTTTTGTGTATTTTATTTGGGAAATTTTGTTGGTGTTGAAAAATCATAATTTTTAGAGATAATATTATTGAAGTTTACTTTATGGATAAGGAAACTAAGACCAGAGAATCCAAATGCTTCTCTTGACTCAGCCGTCCCAGTGCTGTGTTACCATTTCTTATTTCTTTATCTAGTTTATGACCATGGATCCAAGTGAAGGAATGTATTTCTGTAGTATCAGTAGAGAAACATTTTGTAAGTAACCATCATGGGGTGTAGGAGGGAGTTAACTTCTACACATACCTTTCTCCATCATTCATTACTGGAAACTTGTGATACTCTAAAATAATCCACATACGTGGTACCATTGTTTTTAGCTTTCATGCTAAAGAACATCCGCTATTTTACAAACTTAACATGCTTTTAATTTGCTTTAGACAAATAAATATTTTAAAATATTATTCAATTACTTTTATTTCTATGAGTACACTGTAGCTGTCTTCAGACACACACAAGAGTGCATCGGCTTCCATTATAGATGGTTGTGAGCCATCATGTGGTTGCTGGGAATTGAACTCAGGACCTCTGGAAGAGCAGACAGTGTGCCCTTAACCTTTGAGCCTTTTTCCAGTCAGACACATGCACTTTTATTCTGAATTTTGACATTTCTTTCTTCACTGCCCAATGGACTATAGAAAGGAAAGGAAACCATATATATATATAACGTCTCTGCCAAGTGAGCCTTATTAACTGTAGAGTTAACCAAGTACAAATTCCTGCCACATCGGGGATGAGGAGGGATAGCAGTCCTTACTTACAGGGCTAAAAGTTGCAATATTCTCTAAGGGCAGTTTGTCAGCTGCTGTGAAACTCTCTACCCAGGGTTTTCCATTCCAGTTTTCATGCCCTGTCCCCACCATTCCCCCAGAAATGAAGCATTCCCTTGTCACTGATGCTAACACATGTTTGAATTTCATAGTCTATGGAAGAGAAGGTACTAGCTTCATATACATCCATTTTCTGGGTTACAAGAACCGTCTCTCTATTGTTGCACTGCATACACTGGAGCAACTGGAGATCCTTGTTCCATATCAGCTCGTTCCCATCTTGTCTTCAGAGTTAGAGAAATGTATTTTTTTCCTGTTCCCTGAATAAATGAAAACAACCGGTACTCACATATACCTCTTTATAATTCCACATGTGATTATATGTAGCAATCTGTTCTCATCTTTAAATAGAGCATGCATTAAGGCAACTTTGCTTATAATTTTCCTCTCTTCTATTATTTAGTCTGAGAATCAAGAACCTTGATGGGAAAGAAGTAATTATCCAAGGAGACGAAGCCTGCACTCAGAGCAGCTCCTGTACCCTGTGGCCTTAGTAAGCCCAGGCCAACAACAACAACAACAACAACAACAACAACAACAACAACAACAACCAAACCAAAAAAACCCCAAAAACATGGTGGAAAATTCATTACATCCCTTCTTTGTTTACAAAACATTATCAGAAAGCAAATTCAAATTATCCTGTCTTACCCTACAATAAACTTGGAGTCATGGTGGTCAGGTATAAATTTCGTAAGATTTAAAGTAGCCACAAATGGTAACAAAGAAAAAAAATATTTTTAAGGCTTCAGCTTCAAAGTTGAAGCTCCTGAGCTACAAATGAGCACCAAAGCAGACAGCTATGCCATAATCTATTTAAAGGAAAAAGGCATTCAAGTAACTCCATAGTATATTTAGGAGAACTGAAGATTGGCCCCTAAAAAGAAAATGATTGCCTCAAGAAATTACCCTGTATAGAATGGTCAGCCCTAAAATACATACAAGTAACATTACATAGGCAGCACAGGTTATATTTAGGGATATATGTATATGTGTGTGTATATATATATATATATGGAATATTCACATATATGCATATTCACATATATGCATGTAATAACATTAGCAAGAAAAAAGACGAATTTAAAAGAGAGAGAAGGGGTTTGTGGGTTTGAAGAGAAAAAATGGAAGGAAAAAGTTAAGAATTATATTAAAATTTAAAAGTATAAGAAAAAGCCAATAAAATAATAGTATCCTAAATGTCTATTTGAAGACTATCTTCCCTCCCCAATGCCAGTTTCCATGTAATTCCTAGATTGCTACTTTTCTGTTTACCATTAACACACCAATAAGAGCCGAGGCAAGTTCTGGGCCAAGCCTCCCTTAGGATTCCCGATTCACCTCATCAAGCTGGTGACTCACACACTGTGGAAGGAGGGGAAGGCAACAGTAACAAAACAAACTAGGTTGATCATTTATTAAATAGCTCAACAAGTGCTTATTGTTCCTTATGTTACAGTAGACATTGTTATAGTGGAGTTCTTTGACATTTACAGTGTAATTGAGAATGAGACATTAATCAAAGAATACATAAAAATGGAATCTATGCAATGATAAATACCCCACAGAGGAGGGACCGAGAACTATGAAAGGTCATCTAGGGTCCAGTTCTCCCTATTTTCAGAGCTTGTTTGCCAGGTGCTCATCTTAAATGGAGTGAATACATGGAGAGAAAAGTGTCTCTCTACTGAGAAATTATCATGACTTCTTTAGCCTGTTCTGAGTGTGCCCATTTTCTGTACATTGCTCTGTATGAGTTGATGTTAGACAACCAATGTTTTACATCATTCATTGTACAACTGGCAACTCCACACACTTGTGCTCAGAACTAAAAGGGCTGTCGGGGAGATTACTACTGAAATACCTTCTTGTTGTTTTGTAGTGCTTTGCTCAGTGATGGAAGGCTGATTTCACTCTAATTCACCTTGTATTTATTAACCTCCATGGCAGGTTTAAGTGGAAGAGAGAAACCTGGCATTTTGTGACTGTCTAAACTAAGATTTCTGGTGGGAACAAGTCACCCCTTTGTTCTTTCTTTACAACCTTAAAGAAAGAGAGAGTAGAGGCACAAACTCCATATCTGAAGAACACATGTTCCCCTACATCTGCCTCCTTCTTTCCAGAAGTTCCTGATAAAACCAGGTATGCAGAACATGCCCAGCTCATTTAATTTAATTCATTCTCTCTCTCTCTCTCTCTCTCTCTCTCTCTCTCTCTCTCTCTCTCACACACACACACAAACACACACACACACACACACACACACACACACTTCATAGTTTTACTGCTAAATTGACCATTGTATACCCATATAACAGAAGACTATATGAGATTCAATATTTTTACATGTGAATACTCAAGCAGAAAATATGATATTTACACCTGACATTTGGTAAAATTTAAAATGCAGGGAGAAATATCATCTAAAACCTATTAGGTCATTAAGGTAAGGGAATACTACGTCTTTAAAATAACATTTTTAGTGAGATGTTTGGGCCTTCCTTTTGTACTTTTTGTGATCGTAATCTCAGTTTATAACCTGAATCTTCTTCCCAACACTTTGAGAGAGAATTCTCACAGCAGGTAATGATAGCTGTCCTTTGACCCACCAATTACACCCAAGGATACAGGCTGGAGAAGATATGTCCTTGCATTATGACCATGGATTATATTTCCAAGTCTTCACTAACTTCTCACACTTCAATGTAACCTTTAACAAGAAGAAGCATGTGTTTAGCTAATTCAGAATTATCATGCCATGGTAATAGCAGAATATACAAATAGCACTGGAAATGTCAGCATTGGAACAGATTTTCTACTACGAGGGGCAAGAGCATAAAAGTTGTCTGTAGGAAGGGGAGGATGCCATGCAGAAGAATGTGCTTACCATTTAAATGCTATAGTCTAAGACTCAGAATAAAGTTACCCAGACAAATAGAACTGTTATCACATGAGAACTTTCCCTAATGGCCAGTTATAACATTGGTTTCTACCCACCCATGTTCGTTTACTGTGTGTCCTCACATATCTGTGAGTAGATACATCATCAGTTTCAAATGCTGATGCCAGAGAAGAAGACTGTGCAAATGAGAAGTTAAGTCATGCAGCTTGGAAGAGTGAAGGTTTTCATGAAGTCAATTAATGTGATGAAAAGAAAACTCTGGACTTCAGGGAAGACTAGAAAAACAAAATAAACCCAAATTAACAAGAGCTATCAGAAATAGTATTGTTGGGGTATTCATTGGAACTTTCAAAGTGAACTCAGCACCTTCTGCTGTTCCCATTATGGACAGATGCAGTTCCTAGACATTACACATAAAACTGAAATGGGAGGCTTAAGTGTTAAAAGGCTGTTTTCTGCTTGGAAGCAATAATAAAAAGTGATTAGACACTAACAGTACTTAGTTTATCAATGAATACTCCAATAATGACTTCCTTTTTAAATTTTTTTTTCAATTTTTATTAGATATTTTCTTCATTTTCATTTCAAATGTTATTCTGAAAGTCCCCTAAACCCTCCCCCATCCCCCACTGCTCCCCTACCCACCCACTCCCACATCTTGGCCCTGGCGTTCCCCTGTACTGGGGCATAACCCCATTAAAAATGGGGCACAGAGCTAAACAAAGAATTCTCAACTGAGGAATACTGAATGGCTGAGAAGCACCTGAAAAAATATTCAACATCCTTAATCATCAGGGAAATACAAATCAAAACAACCCTGAGATTCTACCTCACACCAGTCAGAATGGCTAAGATCAAATATTCAGGTGACAGCAGATGCTGGCGTGGATGTGGAGAAGGTGGAACACTACTCCATTGCATTGCTGGTGGGATTGCAAGCTTGTACAGCCACTCTGGAAATCAGTCTGGTGGTTCCTCAGAAAATTGGACATAGTACTACCAGAGGATCCTGCAATACCTCTCCTGGGTATATATCCAGAAGATGTTCCAACTGGTAATAAGGACACATGCTCCACTATGTTCATAGCAGCCATATTTATAATAGCCAGAAGCTGGAAAGAACCCAGATGTCCCTCAACAGAGGAATGGATACAGAAATTATGGTACATTTACATTTACACAATAATGACTTCCTATTGAATGGTTTATTAGGATGTAGTGCCTCATTGGAAGAAGTGGTCACTAGACTTTGAAGGATACATTTTGTCCTCAGACCTTTCTCCTTAATTCTACTCTTCCCACCCCTCCCTCTCTGTGCCTGATCTCCATGAAGTCAGCAACATTTTCTTCAACATTCATTTCTACCATGACTTTCTGTCTTTTTACCAGCCTAGAACAATAAACCAACCTGCCACAGACCAAAATCTCTAAAATCCTGTGCCCATGCAGATCTTTCCTCTGTAAAACCCTTTTTCTTGGGCCTTTTATCACAATAGAAAACCGACTAATCCAACACATAATGATTCTGAAAGGGAAATGAAGAGAGCAGAGACTGATCAATGTGCTTAGCTCTGAGGTACTCCAAAGTTGTCCGGTTCCCTGGGGTTTCACTTCCCCTTATGCACCACAGACGTAGCTGTGTAGAAATGTGCAAGTTGCAGGCACCAGTGGAAACCGACAGAAGAAAGCCATAGATAGGTGCTGAAATACTTTTCTGCCTCCACATACCCAGTACTGTGCAATCAGAGACAAGTGTGAGGCATTACGCTTGTGTGTGTCCCCCTCCTTGATGGCAACAGTCAGCCTTTTCTCCATTAGTGTGTTGGTGCTGGGAGAGCCATGAGGGAATCTAGTACTCTCTCCATAACTTTTCTGTTCACTCCTAGCATGTGGTATGTGTGTGTGAATACACATGAGTATTTGTGTCCATGTATATGTGTGTCTGTATACATGTGTGTATGTGTGCATGTCCGTGTATGTGTGTGCATGTATGTATATGCATACATGTATGTATGTGTGTGTACATGTATGTGTGTGTGTGTGCATGTGAATTTTCATGTGTGTTAAGTTACCATTGCAGCCAGGAGAAGTTTTGTAGGAAAATAATAGCAGGCTCTCCTTGGTTCCTTCGCTAACCATGTTGATCTCTACAGAGGCCCAGAGAGGAGATTGAAGACTCAGATTTTAGCCTGCAGTGGTGAGATTACCCCTTCTTGCTCCAATCTCAACTTATGCCTTAGAGGGAAGCTAAGACATCCACCTCTGTTTGCCAGCCAACCCTTTCCCACAGGCTTAGGACATTAGGATATCACTTAAACAAGATCAAGTTCATAATAAGGTATGGTAATGGATCAGCATAGCATAGAGTAAAAGAGATTTACTAATAATAAGAACAATAAAAAAATAAATGATGAGTAATAATTGCTTACATAAAAGGTTAATATAAAGCCCCTAGAAAAATTAATACATTTATATATATATATTACTAAATTGAAGTTTTTCTAGGGAAAAGGATAAAAATGAAGGAGTACACAATCATGCTATACTAAATCCACATGCACCAATCTTAAGTGCTTTTTATAAAAAATGTGTGTTGGGGATTAGGGATGTTAAGTAATACATAACATACACTAAAATATACTCCATATCATTATTGATTTGTTTTGATTGACTGATTGTTTGATTTAGACAAGTCTCATGTAATCTGGGCTGAGCACAAATTTAAGGTTATCCTGCCTCTACCTCCCACACGAAGGGGTCAGGGGAGTCGGACGTGCAGTTATATTTATTTAACCTTAATAAATTATGTTTACCACTTAACATGGACTATTGGCTCTTTTAGATGTCAACTCCATATTAGTAGAATTTTCTGTGATTGTTTATCTTAAAACAAAGAGAATCTCATGTAAATAAACACGAGTCACTTCTCTTGAGCAAATGTTACAATCCACATTTCAAATACAGGAATAAGCATGGTCTCTAAAGTTTTCTAGAAAGGGTTTAAGAAAAAGATCAAAATCATAATGTTGTAGTTCTTTTTAATCATAGTAATAGGCTAATTTCCCCTGATACCATATTTATTGCCAGACAGTAAGAAAAATATAGCAATTATAAGTGATAAAATATAATTTTATTTCTTTCTGATTAATCAAAATGAATTGCCAATTTTTTGCTTTGTTTCATAAATAATATTTAAATATGAGCTATTGTAGCTATGCATGAGTTATAGAAAATAATCAGTATAAATCAATTACCAACATTGTACGAAATATTGTGTTCATACAAATCTAAACAGCTATGCATTTGTGTTTGTAGTGATGGTGATTTTGAAAGACACTGAAGAAACTGCTTATGAATTCTAATGTTGTATGCTTGCATATACTAAAATTCTTCTTGAAAACTCTCTCTTAATGCCCTTCTAAAGTTCACACATTCAGGTATTTTCCCAAATGTTGACAAAACTGGTCACCAAAATCCCATGGCTTAAAGCAAAGAGAAGGTGTTTTTGCATTCCTTATCAGAAAAAAATTTAAGCCAAATATTTATATTTCAAAAACACACCACAAAACCTGCTATTTTGTTTCACTTGCAATGCCTGAAAGAATAGGGCTTTGCTGCTTCTAAATTTTGAACTAACTGTCTTAAGCTTTTTGGCTATCTATGCATCCCAAGCATTTATAATTTGTAACTGGGTTCATTCTAACAGTCTGAATCAAAGCAGACCAGAATGGCTAGAGTTTTTCTAGTGAGTAGAAATGTGAGCATAGTATTCTGCTCTAAGGTGGTGGCATTCCTTTGCTCTAACCTGAGCCAAGCCCAGTTTGGAACCCCCCCAAACAGTTACAGCCAAAGGTCTTGTTAATCAAGTGGTATTTCATAATTAGAAACAAAATGCCCAGGATTTCTAGCTAGGATTTCTGCTGATGAGAACTTCCCGATTGAAACTCCACTGCTCTCCTTAAACTCAGTATCAGTTACCTCCCTGTTGAGGCCAGGGTGAATGTATGCGTTCATCTAAACATGTAGGTCACTCCCATCAGAAAAGCTGTGGGAGACAAAAGAAGGGAAAATAGAGAATATGAGTTAGCCAGGATGGTCTGGGTGTTCTGACAGCTGCTACTAGATCGGTTACATCTTGCTAGGGTTACATAACACAGCTGGCATGGTCCTAAATACATTAGCAGGTAGTTTTCCAATTAAAAAGGACATTGGTTCTGTAAAATAGTCAGTAAACAGAGCCTGGAGTTGAAATGGGGGAGTTGGAATTGTGTGCTTTAAACATATTTGTTAACTGCCACAGTCTGAATTACTTACTCAGTTGAATCTCATTTCACTTATTTATAATCCTTACATAAAGCAAAGCCTACCTTCACAGTATAGCACTGAATTACATTGTGTAGGCAAAAACGGTTACAGCATTGTCATAGAATAACTAAAAACTGTGTGTCTGTTATAACTGCCTTTTGGATGACGCAGAGTGCTCTGTGTTCCTTTATCAAAAAGTTACCAACACAATACTTTTTTTTTTTCTTTCATTGGCTTAAAAAGAACTGGAAAAATTTTATGAGAAGGTAGCCATTGTGTCTGTTTCTAGTGATTTTCACAAACCACCCATTTTATTTTTGACTTTGGCAGACTGTTTCCCACATTAGTAGAATGCCCCTTGTGTTACTTGGTACTTGCTTGGTCTTACAGCTTTTTGGTTCCTTCGATCTTTTCACTGGATTTGGTCCACCAATAGTTTCTTTTCTCTTACAATTAAGAAATATTCCCCTTTGCTAATAATATCTGTTTTTCTGTCTGTTTCTTAGTTAATTAATCTATGCCTTTAGCTATAGAAATTATCCTATTGAGTCCATTCAGGTTGAGTCTTATGCATCTCAAATTCCATGAAGTATGTATTTATGTTCGGCAGTGCAGTAGTTTTACAACAACCGGTTCAACATGTATGTATACGTAAACATGTATTGTGGTAGGTTGTCACTATGCAGTCCTGGCTGGCCTTGTACTCACAGAGCTCCACATGCCTCTGTGTCCTTAGTAAGGATTAAAGGCTTGTGCCCCTGTGCTGACCCCAGTTGATATGGTTTTATTCAGCCACCATTAACTTGACCATTGTTTGCATCATGGAAACATACACCTTGGAATTTCTCTCTGTGCTTCCTCCTAGATTTATTACCACATCCTTTCCATCCATCTATGGCTCTTCCCTAGGCACTTACATATTCAGCATTATTCCATATTCCTGTTGGATAGACAATGGCATCAGTGGACAATGGCTAGTGATCAAAGGACATTGAGGTAGCTTAAGTTTTATAATATTTATCAAGTTTTATAGGGCATTTAGTTACTGTTTCATTGGAGCTGTTTTGTTTTGATGATGGTTTCCCTTAATGAATTTCCTGTTAGGTCTTTATTGATAACATTAATTTAGCTTTTATTATTTATTTCATAAATTTATATATTTATTTATCTCTAATTTTTCTGCATTTAATTTGTTGATCTTTTTGAGGTTCCTGTGGTGGAAATATGAACCTCTGATTTGAGAAATATAATATCCATTACATAAGCATGCAAAACAGCAACTGCCCCTTTTGTGTGTTACCCGTTCCACCAGTAACAGAAAACCCTGAAAATGGTGGACTTCACTGTTCATTATCATCATTTTGTTTTTCTTATTGTACTGCTCCTCTTCCACATCCTTCTCTTCACCTTTTACCTTTCACCTTTCACCTTTGCTCTTGGCACACAGAATTTTATGTCTCTAGGACCAACTGATTCTTTTGTCAACTTGAAATGTCCATTTTGATTTCTGTGTGTAGTCTTGGTTTCTATTGAGCCTCACACACAAAAAAGAGTGAAGCCATCATTCCTACTTTTGCTATCAACAATAAACTTCCCACAGATATATTTCCATTGGTTTAGTTCCAATTTTCCCTGTGCTTTCCTACTTAATCTGCCTTTTGAAGCTGGCCTAAGCCTTGATATTTGAGACTTTTGACAATCTGCATCTTTCAAATTGGTGTCATAGTTCACTTGTATTTATTGTAGTCACCAATATTTTTAAGGCCAAAATTAGGTTTATTATTATTATATTTACCCTTTCCTATTATTTATACTTCTGTTCATAGTTTCTTGTGGGTTAATATATTTTTATAAAATTTCATTGCTATTTTTCTGTTGGCTTTCTGGCTAGCCTCTTACACATGTGAAAGTGCTGCTCTAGGGATTATAACATGTGCAGTATTTTGTTCCACTTATAATTATCTTACTACTCAAATGATGCTAATCCAGTCTGTATGAATTTGTGAATTCATAGTTGCAAAGTTTCTCAGCCATTGGCTTTCTTATATATTTTTGCACCTGTATTCTCTATTGTCTGCATTAATTAGTTTCTGCGCTGTCCCTCTCTCGGGGGGCTGCTATGATTTAACCTTTTCTGTCTGTGTACTATATCTTTCTAAATTATTCTTATTTTCCAGTTGACTAATTTTCCCTTTGTGCTCATGCATTCATATTTTCTATAGACTAAATAACATTTTGTTAATTTTAATGGTTTTTATTTCATTTGTAAAATTCATATTACTCAGCTATGTTGATCAGATTTTTTTCCATTATAATAGGTAATTGTTTGCATCTTATACACTGCACTGTTTTATGACTTCAAAGGTCAAAATCAATCATTTATTGCTTCTCTTGTTTTTAATATTAAGGGTTTAGTTTCTTATAGTCTTATTTTGGATCTTATCGCATACTGGCTTATTTTAATTTTCAAAATCATGTGAACAGAGACATACTTTGAGTTCACTTGTGGCCAAGCCATGTGGTCCTGTTGCCACTGACTGTGTTTTAGTTTACTTTGTGACTATAGGCATCTTTGTTTCATAAAGTTTTCTAACTCTTAGCTCAAGAACCAGACTTTTTATTGTCATTTTTGTGGTGGCTCTGGGTCTCAAATGGAAGCCTACTGTTAGCTTGGAGTTCAGTACTCAAACTTTTATTTATTTTTATTTTACTACTATTATTAAAACATTACTTTATTTTAATTTGTATATGTGTGTGGGTGTCTGTGTGTTTGTATGTCTATATGTCTGTGTGTATGGATGCCCTTTGTGTACAGGAGGCAGAGGAGGGGATTTTATCTCCTGGAGCCAAAATTACAAGCAGTGTGTGAGTCACTTTCTACAGGTATTGAGAACAGGAACGCAGGTCCTCTGTAAGAGCAGCAAGCATTCTTAACCACTAAGCTAAGGTTAAATTTAGTCTCACTTCTCAGAGATTTTTTTTAAATCACATCTCAGCATTTTATTTCCAAAACAAGATTGTTGGAGGCTTAAACATAATATAAAACCAAGGATTCTAATGATCTTACTTTTGCTACTGAAAGGGTACAGTCAGTCTCAGATGTTACATGCAACGTGTGTGTGAGTGTGTGTGTGTGTGTGTGTGTGTGTGTGTATGTGTGTACAAAATATATTTTTGGAAAACATCATCATATACAATAGGCTGTACAGTGTGCAAGTCCTTTTTAATATAATATTTTTATTGGTTATTTGGGAATTTTATATAATGTTCTCTGATCACTTCCCAGACCTCTTAGATCCACTATTTTCCCTAATACTTGTGCCCTACACCCCACAATAAAAAGAAAAAAAGCAACAACAACAACAACAACAAAAACAAGTCTAATTTGTCTTATCTATGTAGTTATTAGAGCATGGTCAAGCTCAGTGTACACCCCTTTAAAGACAGCTGTGTCCTTCCTCATCTCCGCCCTGCCGGAAACCATCTATTGTAGAGAGGCACGTGCCAGCATCCTTATCACAGTTTTAAAGAGTTCTTTTCCATGGTGTCCTGTTTAGACTGTTACTTTCTTCATGCAGGGTGGAGGACTGTTAAGATATTTAAAAACAGCTTTTTATTTACTTGATTTGATTTAGCTGCCTTTTATTATGGAGACTATTGGGCGCCAAACTATTTCTTATTGTGCTTCAACCTTCACAGTTCTAAAATGGAAGAATAGTTGATTGCAATGTGCAGGCATTTTGTACTATGTACACATATGTAAATGAAGAGCAGCCTTGAATAACAAAAGCCAATTTATCTTACCTACTATTATTATTACTATTATTGCCGCTGTTTCATTTTGTAAGTATAAAACTATAAAATGACGATCAATAACGTGGAAGTCCATTGTCAAATTTATTCTATCATAATCTAAACCAAGCCAAGCTCCAATTAGTCTGCATACATTTCAAAGTGTTTAATGTTTATTTTGTCATGTCTTATAATAGCTTCTCTTCTTGGTATAATACAAAGAATATTTGATATCTCAGGAGAGAAGCTACCAATATTACATGAAATTCTAACAAGGGCAAATGACATTTGCATTCTTTGCATTTACCTAGGTCCCTCTTTCCATTATGCACTTGATGTTTTGAAAACATTTTGACTTTCTCATCAGTGAAGGATTATTCTAGATCTCAAGAGTTAATTACCTCATCTACAATCTGACGTCTAGTGAGATGGATGATCGCGTTCTGTTGCCAGGTGAATATATGGCAGATATTTTACCTCAGCAGCTAATCAGACTTCGTGTTGCGATGGCAAATATTTGGGAGGAAATGCTAATGTTATATGCCCTTGTTTGTAAAACAATTCCTTTAACTCAGCAACTGTATCACCAAGTACTGCAAGGGTTTGAGTTGTTGTCTCAAAACACGTAAAGCATCCAACAGTAGAGATTACAAACAATGGCAAGGCCATGGTTTCCCCACTGACTGCTAGCTTCCATTCAACTGGAGGATAATTGAAGCTGAGTTCTGAGATTCCCTTTGCATCCTTTCCCACCTTGCTTCCTGCGTTTCAAACACACGCCTTAGGTGACAAACCCATGTAAAGCCTTAATTACAATTAGCATCTGGCAGCTGTTGACTTACAGAGAGTTGTTGAGTCACACTAAACTAGAGTCAAAAAAAAAGCAATTCAGGAATAGAAAGCAGAAGCTACCCAAATAGGGTAAAAAGGAAAATAAGCCCATGTCATCACAGCTGAAGTACAACACCATCAGCACGGCCACCCCCATAGGGTGAGTGACAATGGAGCTAATGGCTTCCAACAATCCCAGAGCCTAATTCTCCAAAAAAAAACACCACCACCAACAACAAAAAATCACCATCATTTCCACTGTGGTCAGTGCCATGCAGAAAAGGCTCTGACACCCATTTCTGTAAGTATGTTGTAGATGCCGTCTCCTGCTCCTAAGACAAACGCTTCATAGAGTTCAGAGAACAAGCTCTGCTGTCGTTGGTCGGGCATCAGCCATTGCTTTTAAGACAGGATCTGTTAGAAGTCTGTTACTCACCAAAGAGGCTAAACTGGCTGTCCTGCCAATCCCAAGGACTTACTTTTTTCTCCCTTTCAGTTCAGGATTACAGGCACACATCACCATGCCCAGCTATAAAAATCACACTAATTCAGACAAGTAAAATTGAAATTCTTAGATGAGTCTACCTATGCCATACTTTAAACACAGCTGTGCTATAATTTTTCTAGGATGTCACATTCTTTACCTGGTCCACCCTTAGAAATTTCATGATCATATATTTAAACTCCAGAGGAAATCATGCTTTTATCTTCTTAAAGCGCCAGCATGTCGAGAATGATGTTGTAAAGCAAAGATAGCTACTTCATTAAGATGGCCACATTGGTGGGACATCCATTTATTTTTCTCTTTAGGGGTGTGAGGACATGTCTGTGCTACCTCAAGACCAACCTCAAATTCCTGCTCCAGTAGACATTGTGTGCAATTTCATCCCTCTCTTCAGTCCCACTCATCTATTAAAAAAAAAGGAACAAAACAAAAACAAAAACAAAAACCAAAGCCAAAACCAAACCAGAACCAAAACCAAGACCAAGACCAAGACCCAAACCCAAACCCAAACCCAAACCCAAACCCAAACCCAAACCCAAACCAAAACAGGCATGAATGGCAGGCATGGTAACATGCCTTTGTAATCCCAGCAGACAGGAGACAAGGAGAAAAGAGCAAGAATTTAAGAACATGCTTGGCTATATAGTAAGTTCAAGGTCAATCTGGGCCACATGACCCTCCTCAAAATACCATGCCCACCACCACCACCACCACTACCAACAACTTTTATAGTACCTGTATTCATACCCTGTGTAAATATGTTTTCTATACAGCCAAAACACTTAGCACCTTTACACTTAGCATATGATGGGTGACTGAGGTTGGTTTAGAATAGAATGTAAAGAAGGATATAGAGAAGAAAGAGCCGCAGCAGCAGTGATGGAGAAGTATAGACCCTCATTCCTGTAACGAGTGCTAGTTTGCTGTCCATGACATAAATGACAGATACTATGAGCAGAAAGCCCGTAGACCACATGGGAATAGAAAATACAATAAGTAAAATATGAGACCAAAAGAATGGTATCGTAGGACTCGGTGAGTCAGGTAAGGAGCCCTACTCACTCGTGCATTCATCCATCTATCTGACCAGTATTTACTGATACATTTTAAGCACTAAGCCTTTTACTAATGGCTTGGGCTGTCAGCAAAGGAATCTGATCAGATTTCCCTTTAAGATAGACAAGAGATAGTTGACATAATGTAAATGATAATGTGGGTTCTTAGATGGTGGTGAGTGGTTCAAAGGATAAAAGAAGAGGAGAGGGCAAGGGTATGAGTAATTATGATCCTAGAAAGCTCAAGGAAGAGGTAACATTTAAGGAAAAAAAATCCTTTTACCCGGAAGGGCTTGCAAGTGCTCTGCCAATGAGCCATGTTCTCAGCCTTCAGCAAAGACTTCAAGACATAGACCAAGACAGTTCATTAGTGCTTCTCAAATGGCCTTACAAGGAGGTCATTAGGGAGCTAGGCACTGGAGGGCTTTGCGTTTGACCTTTCTTTGACTCTACAGCCTTCCTTTAATATATATATATATATATATATATATATATCTTGTGCATACACATTATATATATATATATTTTATATATATATATATATATATATATATATATATATATATATATATATATATATATATATATATCATGTGTTTGTGCATACACATTTGTGTGGTCATGGCAAGCTAATCTCAGAGGACAACCATGTGCGTAGGCCTTCGCCTTTCTACTTACTTGATATAGAGCCTCTTGTGCTCACTGTTGCGTACATTATAGCTGGGTGACAGGCATCCAAGAGCTCTCCCATCTCCGTCTCCTCATAGGAACACTTGGATTAAAGACTGGGACTGCAGCATCCAGCTTTATATATATATATTCCAGAGGACACTTGCATGGCCTTTGTTTCCCCTAATGAGTCATCTCCTCAATCAAACCTAGGAATTTTAGTTAGAGTGGAAGAAAAAGCCATTGGTTTTAGGGATGGCATTGTCTCATGTAAAATTGACAAGGACTGCTGTGACTATTGCTTTGGACTATTAGGGAAGAATGGATAAGAATAGAGTCACAGAGATGACAGAGAAGGAATTTAAACAGAATGATTATAGCTCGCTGGGAAGGAAGTTCTCTAGTTGTGGGAAGTAGCAGACTGTTCTGAATTGTGGTAGACTAGCATGGATACTTTTAGGCCAAAGACTAGAAGGATAAGAGAGTTGTTATTAATGAGAACAGTAAAGCTAGAAGAAGACCAGGCGTGTGCATGCATTAGTGCATGAATGCATGAGTGCGTGCATGCGTGCATGCTTGCGTGTGTCTGTATGTGCACAAAGGCCAACATTCATGGACCTCCTAACTGAGTTTGAGCTGCATATTTGACATTCAAGTGGAGATGCTGATGTCAGAGCAAAATATATTGGAGAGAGTGCTGATATAAAAGATATAGACTTGGGAGTCACTGACAGATAGATGCTGTTTAATGATATAGAAATGGACAACATCTCCAGAATGAAATAAGTGCAGACAGAAAGTCTTACAATGAGCAGAGCTGCTTTGCTTTTTAACATGCAGAGATGACTTTTGAGCTTTTCTTATTTAAGCATTTAGAGCAAGGAGGACAGAGAACTACGTGGAGAAACAGTAGCATGGTCAGGAGAAGGAATGTCTTCAAGGAATGGATGATTATATAGTAGATGGAAAAAGATTATCACAGAGGGCCTGGAGTTGCAGAAGTGACTCAGTCATTGAAGTGCCTGCCTTGCAGGTATGTACACCTGCGTTCTGAATCCCAGCATCTGTGTAAAAGACCACACATGGTGGCTCACAACTAGTTTTTTAACTAACATAACTCAGTGAACTTCAAGTTCAAGGAGAACCCCTTCCTCAAAAAAATGAGGAGAGCGATAGCGGAAGATACCAGATGATAATTTCTAGCCTTTCTGTATGTGCTCACAAACGTCACATATACCTGTATACACTTGGATTGATTGACTACTTTATGTGTTACATAAAACATTAAGATAAGAACCATAAACTGATCTTTTTGCTGTATTAGTCATTGTTGAGGTTAAGAAGAATAATTGCCTGGAAGGATATATGTTTTAGGATATAGGATAAACAGTTTATATGGTGGCTAATATAAACTTGAGACTACTCAAATAATAAGATCAGCAAATAAAAGACTGGGTATAAGAGCAGAAAAACTCATCACAGTAATCCCTAGAAAATCTTGGTACTGGCTAGTTTTTATGTCAACTTCATACAAGCTAGAGTCATTTGGGAAAAGTAAACCTCAATTGATAAGATACCCTCCCCAGAGTGGTACCTAAGCAAACATGAGGCATTTCTGTGATGAATGGTTGATGTCAGTCCCCACTTTTAGGTGGGTAGTCCTAGACTGTAGAACAAAGCAGGTTCAGCAAGACACATGAAGCAAGCTCATAGGTAACCTTCCTCCTTTAGTTATTGCCTCCTGGCTTCTGCCATGAGTTCCTCCCTGTGACTCCCCTGGATGATGAACTACAAGCTGTACTAGGAAATAAACCCTTTCTTTCTCAAACTGGTCATGGTGTTTAATCATGGAAATAGAAACCCCAAGAGAGCACTATGGAAGATTATAAAACAGGCAAATAAAAGTGATCAAAGATAAGGGGCTGGGGCCATGGGAGGGAGTCAGTCGTCTCAAGTCCTTGCCTTGTAAACATGTACCCCAGAGTCCAGAATCCCAACATCCATGTAAAAGACCAGGCATGGTGGCTCACACCTAGTTTTCTAACCAACATAGCTCAGTGAACTTCAAGTTCAATGAGAATGAGGTAGAGGAAACAGCAGCATGTTTGATCAGGTGCTGTTGGGCTGAAAGAACACCCCACCTAACAGTCAGGTTGGAGAACTCTGTGCCTAACTGACAGAAGACCCAAGGGACTGTGCAGAAGCTGGGGTAGCACCCGACTCAGAGTTGTAGCTGCTGCTTCACAGGAGTGGGTGGGGTGACAGCATGCATGGATCCAGGTGCTGGGCTGTGTCCATGTCAGGTGTTGCTCAACATCATGTTCTGTGTGAAAGCAAAAGGCAGTTCTTTCTGGCTTGGGGGTGTGGGTACCAGGTGGAGGAAAGAAGTTGGGATCTAGACAGGTGATAGAATATCCACTCTAGATAATTTAGTGCACAGGCAGAACTGAATTAAGGGTTGGGGGAAACATTTTAGACATTCTTTTAAAAAATTGCTAAGCACAAAGTCATATAGAACTTATAATTCATATGGGGGAAAATAAATTATGAGGCATACTCTGAGTTTGAAAAGGAAGTCAATAAATGAAGGCTGCCTCCATGTGTTGCCCCCAAGCCTGACAGCCAGAGTTTGATTTCTTTAACATGCATGCTAGAATGAGAAAGCTAATTCCTACAGATTTTTTTTTCCCTGACCTCCACACACACTCTATGGAACACATGTGACTATGATTGCGAACACATATATGCTTATAAAACACATGTGACTATATATGGGAACACATGTGTGCTTATAAAAATAGAATAACAAAATATGTAAATGTAATGTAGGACCATCTTGTTTCAAAGAGGGAGCTATTATATCAAGAAGAAGACAGGAGCATGGAGGATCATGGGATAGACACACAGATTGCATTGTTCTAGTGTGTCAGTTCTTACCTGTCACCAGAATCTCCATCCGCAGCAAATAATTATATTGTGCCTGAAACTTATCCTTCCCTTCAGACAGAACAAGCGCCTTCTAGAGATGGGGTCATTATCTTCAAACAAGGAAACTGATACTTTTAGATACATAAACGAATGGCACAGAAGCAGAGGAGCTTCTGCCACACATAACTGAGTCACTGGGTACAAAATGTACAGAGTTAGGTTGGCCATGGTACTTTGGGGTATTTAAGAAAAAGCTTTATTTTTTTTAACATTAAAAATATAGGTTAGAGACAGTGCTTCAAATATAATAATGATTATTTTTCTAGCAATGCATGTGTAGAATATTGCTTAAATTTTATATATATATAATTTATATAAATTATATATATATAATTTATATAAAAATTATATATAATATAAATTATATATAATTTATATATAAATTATATATAATATAAATTATATATAATATAAATTATATATATATATATATATATATATATATATATATATATATATATATGCAGAAGCTGGAACCCAGGGCCCTTTGCAAGCTCTGTAAGTGGCCCTGAAGTTTAAATGCTTTCGTGGAGGAAGCAGCCAGCAAATAGAAAAGTGCCTAGCACCCAAGAGAGGTGACATAGAACACAGTCAGGGTTTTCCTGTGGAGTCTTTGCAAGTATTCAAGACTGAAGAACCAGGAATTAACTTTAAAAAAAAAAAAGTAGAATTGAAAGCCTTCACCAGATATTTGAAGACATTCCTTAAAGGGCTATAAGAGCTTGTATTGTGTTCTAGTACTGTTATCCTAGAATGCAAAAATAGCATAATTCTGGATGTTTGGATAGAGGAATCTCATGCCTGCTTGGCCTTTTCAGAGGTCAAGGAAGAGGAACAGAGCCTGATCTCTATTATCGAGTGTTCTGGCAAAGCTTATTCTATGTTACTGCCATCCTGCCTCTTCTAATTAGTGCAAAAAACCATCTATCATTGCAGGCATCTTCTTCATCTTCTCAAAGTATCTTTCAGAATCCATTCACTTCATCATTTTCTACTATTCAAAGTTCAGAGAGAATATTTATCAGAATGTTTTCTTCAAAGGACTCAACAGCGGCCATGCAGATTCACAAGGCTTCATCCAAGGAGCAAAACATCATCGAGACCCCTGTGCTGTCTGGAAGCCACCGCACACAAACAAGCGGGGCATCTAGCACTTGTGTCCCCCTGTCCTTTCTTTTATTTAAATTGGGGGTCACTTCTGGTCATTTGGTTCTTTCTTCTACTACCAACTTTCTCCCAGAAAACCTGACACATGTCTGCACCGACAGGCAGTTACATCCTGGATGGTAATTGTTTTCTAGGGAGAGCGTTCTCCTCAGCAAGGGCTTCTAGGTGCTTTATGAAAAACATTTGTGCTATCTGACGCATTAGGAGACTTCACCTGAGAGCCAATATTCCCCTTATTAAGCTTGCTCTCTCTTCAAAGGGGACAATGGTTTTGTTTGTCCCCTCATCTCTTGTGTACAGACCACCAAGGAAATTGCTCTGTGTCTGGGCCAAGTCCGATATTCCAGTGTCACGAGGGGTTATGAGGCCCATTAATTCTTGTGCTCTCATTTCAGGTTGGTTAGGGATCAACAGCAGATTATTATTTCAAACATTTATTTCTTGCTTCAATTTCCTCTCTTAGAATTGCCTCCAAATCACTTTCTCTTGTGTACGGTGTGCTCAATCTCCATTCGGATAAGAAAATCAAAAATGGCCCTTTCAGGAAACCTATCCATCAGCATTATCAGGAACACATCCCACAAAGGCTTTGGTTGGCTTTCCTGCCTATCTGCCAGGTTTTGTACTTTTTTTTTCACTTAAGTCTCCCCCCCAAGAATAGCTGCCATTATCCTGAGCGCACAGTCCCAAGGGCACCCACTGTTCATGTTTCAAACTGATTAGTTCAATTCAGTTCTACAAAGAGACAAAGGCGCGGGTTAAGATTCAGCTAGGGATACAGAGTTGGGAAAGCTACATTCCAGCTGGTGGGGATCTCACAGGCTAAGAAGCACAATGAACATATAAACATACAATTACAATGTCATTTCATGTCCCGATAAGCTATTTTTTTTTATTATTCTTCATCAACATCAGCAAGAGTACCAGGGCCAATGCAGGTAGCAGTAATTCTTTGTGCTTTAGAAAACAGATGCTACATGAGAAATATGTAACCCAAGAGAAGTTACTAAGTGCCTTGAGTCCTCACGATCTTCAGAAAAGAAATATGAGCAGAGCTGACCTCATTTGTTTGTCTGATCATCCAGCAAACACTTGCAGCCTCCTATCTGGAGATTCTGTGCTGTGTGTAAAGACTGGATTATAAACACTTAGGAAATCTCACATTATCCCCAGAACAAAACTACGAGGAAAGCACAGTGCTCTGGAGAAAGGAAAGAACATTCCCAAGGCCGCAGATAGAGGCGGCGGGCGGAGAGACCTCCATTCACAAGGGCCTCCTTTTCTCCCTTCAAAGTCATGCTTTCTAGTATGGCCTAAAGATGCTCTATGATGTTCTGTTTCTGTTGAGAAACCAGGGAGACAGACCCAGGGAGCAGGTACACGGATACTTGTTCCAATTAAAATCTTAGCAGGTGGGAGGGGCTGGGATGAAGTCTCTATGAACTCTTCGGCAGAGGACAGCAAAGCAAATGAAAGTCTTTCACAAAGGGCTCATGGCCCCAACTTTGTTTTCTTCTCAACTTCTCCAGTCAAAGAAATAATTTATAGATTATTAATGGGAATCGGGTTTTTCATTTCTCATGGTGCCTGGGATGATTGAACCGAGACCTTAGCATGCATCAGAGGGAGTTTCTCAGCTGTTAAAACTCTAGCCCTAGCTCTGCAAATGTCACCTTAACTATACAAACAACCTCTCGGCCCGCTGAAGGAAAATAAAAAAATACTGTACAGTAAACAACAGGGAAGGGAAAAAAAAAAAAAGGTATTCCTAATCCTGCTACTTGCCATGATGGAAACAAACCATCAAAGTAACAAATCAAAAGAGAACCACACTGAGCATATCTATCCTCCTTCATTTAGCACCATTTCTAGGAAGCTAGTACACTTGACTCCGCCTCTCTTGCTTTCCCTCTCTCTTCCTCCCTCTCTTCTTTCCACTTCTCTCTCTTCCTCTCACTGCTCTTTTCTCCTCCTCTCCTTTTCCTAAGTATTGGAGCCAGGGGTGGTACACCTGGCTTCCAATATGCTTGGCCACCCAGCCCTTATTTCTATAAGCACATTTTGTTTGTGTTTCCAATATTCAAGGCATGAGCACAGATACCTAAGTCTAATGTGGTGAACAGAACTGAGTGTCCTTTGGTCCCTGTAGATAACTGTGTGCCACACTGACAGTCACCTCTTAACCATTCCTCTCCTTCTGCTCTGCCAGACAGTTTTGGACCCTTTAAGGGATTGTAAGTTCTGGGACTAGGAGTACAGGTGCACCACAAATCTTTCCTGAATTATTTAAATTATAAAGACTGAAAATTGGTGAAGATATCCCAAATCTCTGCAGAGTAAATGTAAACCTTTTATTTTACTGTGTGATTCTTCCATCTTTCTGCCTCCTATGGGCTTTGTCTTAAGTATATGTGCGTCCTAATACTGATACAAATATTCAAACCATCTTTATTTCATGGCAATGAGGGTTCTTCAACTTATTTGAGAATTACATTTTCAGAAGAGAAAACAACTGGCTTATCAAACAAACAGACATAAAACTTAATACAATTCAGTGCAATCATATGGCAAGGATGAGAGCCTCTGACCAAATGAGGAGACTATGCAGATATGTTTTTATTTCTTTGCATGGTACCAGGTTTTATTTCAAACAGGAAATTATCTGGCGCTCACTTTGCACATCACTGAGTCAAGCTTCCTATGTTACACCGACGTATTCCTGGTTTTATAGTTCATATAAAGACATGCTTCTAAGACCTCCAATAACAAAAAGTTTATTTATGTATTTATTTCTGCATGGCATGTGCTGTTGAGCCGGCCTGCTCAGCAAGCATTTCACAGATTAGACCATGAGTATGGTTTCAGGCAACTCTCCCTCATGCTCCTGCGCATTGGCTGATAAACACTTCAAAGTAAACCGCTCATAAATATGAAATGAAAAGCCGAGGAGTCGTTATGCAGAGCTTTGAGATACAAATCTCTTTATTCCCTTCTGAAGTGGGGTTTGATTGACATAATGAGTCATAGACCCTGTCCAGGGACACACTGCCTCCCCCCACCCCTTTCCTCAGGAGACAGGGAAACTTTAAAGAAATCCACTTCAGAACTTGGTGACAGACAGCTTACTTGAAAAAAAATAATAAAGTTGAATCCTATATTAAATAACTTATTATTTTACGTTAATGCCAACTATGACAACCGCAACATATGTCAAAGCTTGACTACCCAACCTCACAAAAACATTAGCTACAACTCTAAGAAAATAATCGTATCATAATATCTTTTATTTGTATGTATCACTGCTTTATAGATCATATAGGAGGAAAGAAAGCGAAAGACAATGANGGGGGGGGGGGGATCATACAGCTGAACTTTCTATAAAAAATAGCTTTTGGGACAATGCAGAGTAGAGATTTGATTCTCACTCAGATGATTTCAAGAGCGGCTTGCCTAAAAGAGCCGAAGAATTTAATGGAGTCAACACCATTTTACATGAGATCACATCATTCAGATTGAACACAAAGAAGCTGGCAGAGGCAGTGTAAATGCTCCAGGGATCAGGGAGATCCAGTGCCAAATGATAAGAAGTAGAAACCCTTCTAGAAAAAGCCTCCATTCTTCAGCTGCCAGAGAGTTCTACCTTTGAAGGATGGAGCTTTTCATTGCCTGATTTTCCCATTTTTCTAGAAGGTCTGAAATCTAGGTTCAGTGTGGTATTCTCCCTTGCTGAGGTGGTGGAAGGTTAACATTTTTATGGGTGGCTAAAATAAAGTAGGCTTCTGAGCTGGCAATCTGTGGTCTCAGAAGTAATTACTCCAATATGTTGTTTTATAAGAAAAGAAAGAGGAAGAGAAAGAGGAAAGACTTGAAATGACAGGAAGTGGAGGAGCTTGAAGTAACCATTTGAGTGTTTCTAATCCCCTTTTATTCCTGGTTCCTTGTGGATTCTACGAAGGCCTGCAGGGAATGAGAAGAACTTAATTAGAGCTGTCCCCCAAGGCCTCTTCTACTGGAGCAAATGGATCCTTTTATTTAAGTAATGATTGTTTTTGTTTTTCTTTCTAAGACAGAGTCATATAAGGAAGCCCAAGATGGCCTCAAACATCAGAGCCTCCCATCTCAGTCATCCAGATACTGGCCAGAAACTTCTAGAAACAGCTAATTAGGACCATTTTGATACCAATTAACTAAGAAGTCACTTAGAAGGGACAAAACTGTTGGGGATATTGGCACACAGCTAGACTCCCAGCACTGGGTAGGCCAAGGCAGGAGAGGATCTTGCTTTCAAGGTCTGTCTGGGATACATAGTGGAAACCAGTTTCAGAAAACACTAAGCAATGACAAAAGTACCAAAAAATTCAAATTATTTTATTTACCCTCTCATTGTAAGTACCTGACTGGTGCATGGCTGAAAACAAATGTAATGCCCTTTAGTTATTTCCTCAAGACATGGGAGGCTGTAACAATCATGACTTAAAGTCATAACATCACGGAGAAAATTAAGCTCTCTTTTTAGTGGAGCCACCCATACGAGAGACTCAATTATACTGCTAATTTTGGAGGCCATAGGAGTAAATATTTGGTTTGCTTCTGGATAACTCTTTATAGGCAAAGATTAGCTTGTTTCATTCTCTCATTTTAGCCAAAATAAATCCATCAATGATAGACTGTAGGGAGATAGATTTTATAGAAAAAAAGACACAATTAAATCATCCAAAAGAACACATCGATATCTGACCATTAATTGTTAATCTAATAATTGTCAATTCACAGCTAATAATAAGGACTCTGTGACCCACTGAAAGGTGTAAAACTGGTCAGTGGAGAAGAAGAGACTCAACCCTGGCTCAGGCTAGGGCCATAGTTCAGTAGTAGAACTGGTGTGCATTATAACCTAAATTGGTGCCAGAACCTCCAAAACTGAACAGGGTCAGTACCTTGTTCTCCTATTTGTCGGAATATAGAGAGTTGGCCTCCGAATGCTTGCGAAAATCCTTCTTTGTCCAACTTGCTATGGTGCTGTATCCATGGTTTATTTTTTGGCTGTTAGATGACTAATTGTTTGAACTATAAATTACAAATCAACAACTATGAGTAGCAAGGATGTCCTATGTAATATATAATATTTTTTCGTAAATAGCAAGATAGGTAAAACTTAAATTTTATTTCAGTATAATCAATATTCTCCCATTGGAAGATAAATTGTGTGAGATAGTAAACATAAAAGATAGGATGTCCCAATTCAACATATGAGAGACAACATCTATCCCATATACTATCATCAAAAACTACAAACGAAGCTCAGCATAGCCACCAATGGATAGATATAGGAGTTATATAATATGCATGTTTAATTGTGCATATTGTACAACTGTGAGCATGAAATATGTATGGCTATAAGTACATATATATAAATAATGGATCTTAAATATGAAAATACTCCAATATAAAATACATAAATATGTATACATATATATGTGTGTATTTGTATGTGAATGTTTTTATATATCATAATATATATTATAAAACACTCACACACTAAGAATAATGAATAACTCTGAACAATCCATAATTGGTTCAGTTTCACAGTAGGAAAGATTGTGTGGCATAGTGCAAAGGGGCTTTGGAATTAGATTAAACAAAGTTCAAATCCTAAAGCTATTAGCTTTGGGACCTTAGATAAATTTCCTGGCCTTTCTGAATCTCAAGTTCCTTATTTATAAAATAAGGATCACAATATCAACTATATTAAAAGATACAGACTTGAGCTCACATATGGGAAAAGAAAACTAGACCTGTCTGGTGATGAATGTAAACCCCTTTTTTATAATATGAACCTGAAATCAAACCAGTTGTTGCTTTGAGTTGGAAGGGGGCGGGTAAGAAACATAAATAATGTTTTGTTGGTGAAGAGTGTGTTTCTATTGGGTGTGAGGTGATGGTGCATAACTCAGACATTAACTAACGCTCCGGTGTAATGAGCATCTCAATTAGGCACTTTTATGCTCTACAAGTCATACCTCAACAAGCCTGTGCAAAAATGGAACAGTTATATGTAGGAACTTCCCTGTATGCATAGAAGAATCAGAAAAGCTACAATTGGATTGATATTCAAGGTGTGGATAAAATGTGACCAATTATATATATATATATATATATATATATATATATATATATATATATATATATATATA
>CACVCL010030449.1:0-49014 GCA_902729485.2 Mus minutoides
AAAAAAAAAAAAAAAAACAAAAAAACAAAACAAAACACAAAACAAGTCTTGCCGGGCGTGGTGGCACATGCCTTTAATCCCAGCACTCGGGAGGCAGAGGCAGACGGATTTCTGAGTTCGAGGCCAGCCTGGTCTACAAAGTGAGTTCCAGGACAGCCAGGGCTACACAGAGAAATCCTGTCTCGAAAAAAAACAAAACAAAACAAAAAAAACAAAAAAAAACCCCAAGTCTTTAATCTGGTTTAGTAGCTTCTGCTTTCCTCATTAAATTTCCACAATCCAATTATTCGGAAATTTTTGAATTAATTAAATTTCCTAATTCAGGTCGTTATCTTCCAAATCTGTTGATCGTTAAAGGAACGACAACAACAATTGAGTTCTGTTTCACCATTTCGTCACCCACAGATGCATTCACTGGTGCAACCTCAGCGCCCTGATGGTGGAAGGGAGGGCCTCCTTGTTAGCACTCACTACTCTTGAAACCTGGCTTCTGGCTTTCTACAGGCTTGCCTCCAGTGAGAGTTCAGTCAGCCTGTTCACCTTCAGTGTAGACTTCCTAGTTTCTCACAGGAGGAGGGGTGGAGTAGGTAGTCGGCGAGGGCAGGGGTGGCTGCTGCTGCTGCTGGAAGCTATCAATCAATTGGGTTGCTTTCTCGAAGCAGCATTCATCACAACTCTTTCTGTTTTTGCATAGTGTCAGAGGACAGCTTTCACCCTCAGGCGTTAGTTTTAGTGTGGGTTCTGAAAAGGTCAGCTCAGGAACTTTGGGAAGGTCATGAAACACTAGCCCCTCAGACCACAAGGCAGGAACTGACCTGAGGGTGGGGACACATTCCACAGGACGAACTGTTGTTGTTCATCTTCAGACAAGGTAAGTCCTTGTCACCTCTTTCCCTAAAGACCAATCAGTTTAAAGGGTGCACTGTTCTGCCAATCATATTGTGCCTAGTTGCTGATGCTCTGTTCTGCCCCTGGAAACCATATAAAAACTCACAGAACAGGAGCTGGGAGTCACCATTGCAAGTCCCATTGCACTGGAACAATAACTTCCTCTTGCTTTTGCATGGATCCCGGCTCCATGTGGTTCACTCAGGGGATCCCTGGTAAGCTAAGGCTCCCCAGAGTCTTACAGTTCTAGGGATCAAATGCATGTTGTCAAGTCTTAGAGGCAAGCCCCTGCTGAGCCACCTCACTGGTCCTCAGTACAATTCCTTCCTCTCCACTATTATTTAACTCTAATCTCACATTTCAGCCAGTAGATTTTAATCTGTTAAACCCTGGCACCCAAGCCTCTTTCCCTGTATAAAATTCCTTCCAATTCTAATTTAAAAGAGATTGTGGTTCTCACTTTCTCCTCTTGTCCACATGGGGGATGTGGTAGTATCTCTAAATCTTTTTTTTTTTAAGGGACAACATTGAATTGAGGCTGGCTTTATATTTTCAGTCCATTATCATCATGGCAGGATACATGGTAGCATCCAGGCAGGCATGTTGCTAGAGACAGAGCTGAGATTTTTACATCTTGTTCAGAATCCAGCCAGAAGAAGCCATCTTCTAGGGAGCTAGGAGGAGAGTCTCTCCAAGCACACGCCTACAATGACACACCTCCTCCAACAAGGCCACACCTACTCCAATAAGGCTGTTCCTCCTAAAAGTGACACTCCCTGTGACAAGCATATTCAAACTTACCACATTTCACTCCCTGGTCACAATAGGATTGGCCAAACACATGAGACTATGGGAGCCATACCTATCCATAGCATAATGCAAAATAGTGTCTCTCTCTAAATCTTAACTGCACAATTAACACACATGTAACTGGGCTTTACTCTGGATAGTAGAGTAGCTAGGATCTGTTTCTAAGAATGTGTTGTTTATTGATAAGAACACTAACACACACTGGAGAACCAAAGCCAAGCGTATGTTTGAGGAAGGTTCATCATTTAAGTAGTCAGCCAACACTTAGTTGAGCATGTGAATCTGAGGATGTGGTCACAAACTGGTCTCCCTGGGAAGCTGCCCAATGCCAAGGCAGTCGGCATGACGTGGGTTTGGGAGACGACCTGGGCCAGCTTGTGACGTGGGTAAGGAAGGGTAACCCAACAAAACTGACAGCAAAGGGGGCAGAAGGCAAAGGGCTGCTTGGCCAGAGCAGAACATGGGGAAGTGTTTGCAAGATCACAGCAGGGTGAATGAATATGTAGTCTAGAGAATAAGGTTGGACGCAGATTAAGGAAGACTGAGCCTTTGATGAGTGGCCTCAGTCGTATCTTACTTCTGTGAACTCTGGCCTCCTTAGCCCTACCTCAGAGGGCTGTCCTGGGGTTAAACATCAGTCTGGGGCCAGCATTCAGCAATACTAGCTCTTCATCAAGTTTCTTACAGTGGAGTAAGATGGTCATTTTGGAAAGAGCTATACAGCAATACGACAGCCATGGGAGACTCCGGGACAGCCGTTGCACACAAGTTTGCATCCGATGCTTTAGACAAAGAAGAGCTTCAGCTGAGAGAGAAGGAATATCGAATCGGTATCAGTTAAGACTATAGCCAAACTCTGTGCCTGGTGATGAAGCCGGAAATAGAACCGCAGGTCCAAGGTCCATGATACAGAGACAGACATGGCTAGGGAGGGAGGTAGGAAGGAAGGCAGCATGGACAACTGAACAGGAGTGTACCACTCACCAAAACATAAGAAAGCAGTGGAAAAGCAGAATCGGGGGCTGGAGAGCACAGGTGGGGTTCTGAAGAGGTGACACATGGACACCCGATCGCTCACCAGATGCTACATATAGAAACATCGAAAGTGTCATCAGGACACAGATGTGGTACAGGAATCTGCAATCCACCCAGCACTGAAGCAGCTAGGTACAAAGTCTGAAGTGACAAAGGGTGGCACGCATAGCGAGTCCTGGGCCACTCGGGTTGCATAGCGACACCGTGAGCAGATGTGGGGATGGCCTATGGACTTTGGATTCTCAAGAGATGGGGAAGGGTAGATCTACAGGGGCAAAGGAGGAGCTTGCCCACAAACTTCTGGAGAGCAGAATCCCAAAGATCAGTACCTCACAGGAGTGGGGAGAGAAGGCTGGGAAGGGAAAAGAAGACTGGGGTCAAGGCCTGGAACCCAGTGGGTGCCCAGGGAAGCAGGACAAGTTAAAAGCACAATCACTCAAATGCTAAGTACTCGTAAGACACCCAGGCTGGACTGCACAGGAGAGGAGGAGCTGGCCCAGATGCCCTGCTGCGTGGAGCCCGGAGGCTTAGTGATGGAATCACTTAAATTCCCATTAAACGGGGTTCTGCCAATATATGGAAGCATTTCTGATGTGCTGTGTGTACCTGTATGCTACTGCACATAGAAGTTTCTCTTTCCTCTCCCACTCCCCCTCCTCCTGCCCCCTCCTCCTGCTCCTTCTAGTATCTGCTGACTTAGACTTCTCTCCTATGTTAGCCCCAGCTAGACTGTTAATGTTTTGAGACTTAGACCCAGTATTTAGGACAATACTTTGAATACACAGTCACTCATGTTTGTTGAATGAAAAGCCAAAAGTATATAGGATAATCAGTCAACAAAAGAAGTAAGTGCTAGAGTATCCACATTAGTAAATACTGGACGTGATTTGAGCTCCAGCCTCAATAGTGGTAGGAATAAGGGTTGCCTCTGTGTCTGTCTGTGCCCTGGGGCAAGCTCTTCATGTAAGCAAAAGGCTTTCTAGAATAGCCTCTGAAGACAGCACTCTTCCAAATGATAAATGGATTTGGCAAATATTTAGTATGCTCAATTTCTCCAAAATTCTGACCTGAGAACAATGTATAGAAAACAATTTAAACACTTACAAATTGACTACTGGTTTCTGTTGCTGTTTTTGTGTTTGTCTGTTTGTTTTGGTTGTTTGGTTGATTAGTTTGGGGTTTGGGAGTTTTGTTATTTTATTATTTATTGATTGATTGGGTGTTGTTGTTGTTGAGACAGGGTCTTTCTATATATAGCCCTGGAGGTCCTGGAACTTGCTCTGTAGACCAGGCTGGCCTCAAACTCACAGAAGTCCTCCTGCCTCTGCTGGAGTTTAAAGACCTGAGTGCTACCATGGGGGTGGGGGTGGGGGGCTGGTATTTTTTTAAGACAGGATCTCACATAGTCTTGAATTTGCAATGTCACAAAGAATGACACCCCCCCCAACCCTTCTTCCCCATCTCTAATGCTGGGGTGAGCAACTTTACTGCTCAACCCCCTATGAATGTTTACTGCAACCAGGAGCTGCCTGCATATCACAACAAAGCCATGGAGACGCCGGCCTGCCGCATAGGGACAGCAAGTGTATGGAGAAACTACATGAGGTCTTTTACAGAAGACAGCTTTAGCCCAAAGAGAATGTCAAAAAGGCCTGTTCTCACTACTGTGTTAGCTGGCACGCAGCTTCTTCTAGAATCTAACCTTTTCTATTAAAATAAAAGCCAAGGGGGAAACGCTCTAAATTGTACTCACAAAATCTTCTTCTGTAACTTCTGGCGGCTCTGGAAGGAGACAAAAACGTTACCTTTTCGCACTCAGATCTTCCTTTTAGACTAACTGAAATCATCTGAGATAGCCCCTGGCGCTACTGTATATACATCCCGGGTGAGCTCAGTAAAAAGTTCATTATCCGCGCATGGATTACATTTTAAAGTAGGATTCCAGGTGGAGGTGGAGAGGAAAGACCTTTGGACTTTGGCTTGGGACCCACTGTAACCCCAGAGCTAACCTAAGGCCCCCATTTGCAAAAGGAGAGCTTAGCGAGGTTAGAGCACGAGGTAATAGCGACTGCCTTGGGGGTTCGTATAAAAGGCAGGGAGCGCCAGGCTGGGGACGCGGGGCTGGGGATGGAGGCTTGGGACTGGGGTCGAACGCGGTCCTGGTGCCGGAGCACTGCGACAGGGCGCCGAGGCCCACCTACCCGCCGAGAGCCGCTTCTCCGGCATCCTGTCGGGGGGGACCCAGCTGCCCGGCCCCGCTGTCTGGGGAGCGACTGCCGCCCCACGGCACGCGGCCAGGGGCTGCCCGCTGTTGCCATAGAGCTGGACAAAGCAGAGGCGCCTGGGCCAGGGGTGGCGGCTGGGGAGCGGCCGTTACTGTGGTTACTGTGAAGATCGCACGGCTCCTGGTGGGGAATGGCTGTTGCGGGGGGGGGGGGGGGGGGGGGGGGGGGGGGGGGGGGGGGAGCAGATCCTCCCACAGGGAAGGACCGCAGAGTCAGGCCTCAGTTTCCTTAGGTCAGACGCCTGTAGCAAAAAGTTTTTCATGAACTCTGACCACTAAGAATTACCCGAACTGGGGACCACAGATTACAGTTACCCTAGAATGCGTGTTCAGGAAAGGAGTTAGGAAAACAGAGCCCTGCGTGGTGGCACACACCTGTAATCCTAACAGTTAACCAAAAAAAAAGGCAGGAGACTAGAGTTACAGCTTGTTCTCAGTTACATAAGAGTTTAAGGCCAGCCTGAGCTACAGTAAAGCAAAACCACACCAAAAAAATTTATTTAAATAGAAAAGATGAAATTTTAAACATAATTATTCTAAATACTAAAAATATTTATGTCCCAAAAATAATTTATGTCCCCCCCCAAATTGTGTTTTAGTACTGCTTCTAATTTTTTTTTTTTTTTTTTATAAAACTTATCCCATTCTGTAGTTCTGAATTTCCTCAGTGGTACCAAATGAACCCCAGAGCTAACTGCTTGTCCCCTTCCCAACAGTACTTCCAATGCAAATGTCTAACAGGAGCTATACCCCACCCTATCACTCCACCCCCAAGTCATACCCATTCCCAAACAGGATCTCTGAGCTTCATCTTCTGGGCAGGGTTGGGGCAAAGACCTGCAAAGCCTGTACTAGGAAGGTGGAGGCAGGAGGATCGGAAGTTCAAGGCCAGCCTGGGCTACATGAGAACCTATCTCAACTAAAACACAAAATTTGGGGGGGGGAGACAAATTATTTTGGGGACATAAATTATTTTTTGGGACATAAATCTTATGACCGTAAATGATACATCTTCCCGGTAACTCAAACTAAAAGTCTCCTGCCTAGAACTTTCCCTCCAAACCCCACATTCAGGTAAACACTGGATTCAGCCAGTTCTACCTTAACATATTTCTGCATTTGGGCTCTGCTCTCATTTCCCAAGAGCACCCACGTACACACAGCCTTAGCACCGGCTCCCATCTGGTCTGCTGTAAAAGCTTCCTAACTTGTCAGTCTTCCAGGCTTAGCTCCCAGCTAGGAGTTCTCTTTAAATCCATTATCCATGCTGAAAGCAAAACCAGCTATCTAAATGCAAATCTGACCTACTTAAAAACCCGCCAGTGGCTCCACATTTGACTCCTCAGTGTGGGGCAGGTATTTATGTACCCTTAAGACAATGGGTGCCTATATTTCAAGAAAGCAGACACCTGCTCCATGGTTGTGTTTATTGCTATTGCAGTATGACACAGGAAAAAGATGTAAGTGAAGCGTTGCCCTTGCCAGACAAAATCCGAAAGCCAAATGAATGAAGCCAAGGGGGAGCAGGAAGGGAACAGAGGTGAAGGGAGATGGTCCTCCGGGGCTGCAGCTTCAGCTGCTCGCTTTGGCTGCTGTGCAGAGGATGTAGACAGCTCAGCTCCAAGCAGGTACTAGCTGATCTGATGGTGGTCAGGCAGCACGGCTTCCAGGGCTCACATCTATATTTAGGAGGAGAGCTGGGGGCGGGAGCGATGGCTGGGAAGCCTGGGCAGTGGAGAGCACTAGAGGGTTCAAGTCCAGAACCTGCATGGTGGCTGAGAACTCCAACTCCAGCGGTCCCACCACCTCTTCCTGCATGGATGTAGTATACACGATCAGGCACATACACATAAACAAGTGATAAAGAATAGAGCCTAGAGAATCTGACAAGTTGGGTGTTGGAAAGAAACAGGTATTTGGGGATGATTCTTGTCTGAACACACAGAAGGGTATTGCCATCAGCAGAGATGGGAAGGCTGTTCAGGGCCACTGTCAAGGAAGTCCCTAAACCAAGATTTCCAGTTTGCAGTTGACACAGGACTTCAGAATGTGGGATACGAACTTGAGAGTCGGTATACAATTTTTTTTTTCCGGCCACCGGAAAAACTCTAATGGCCTTTTCTTTACCAGGAACATTTCCTCACACGTGTGTGTTCCCATGGACTCAGACCACTGGCTTCTCCTCGTTCTTGCAAACCCATACCTTAAAGCCACAGTAATATTCCAGTCACTGAGCCGGAAATGCACCTTCTGGGCAGTAAGCTGCATCACACCCACAACCATGAGCTGACCGACCGACCGTCAAGTGGCCGCAGGCTGAACTTCTGCAAGACTCCTCATTTCTGCTACCTGCCTGTGTTCTACCCGCGCTGGCTCATCCTGGCCAGACAGTTGGATAACTTCATCTGTTTAGCTTCGACAGTGTCTCACGTTTTTTGCTTCCTCTTACCAGGAGCCCTGAATGGGAACTTAAATAGAACAGTGTTTTTCTTCTGGGTTTGTAGTTTAGAAAACAGATATAGAGAGGTTTTGTTTTGTTTTGTTTTTACACAGACAGCTATTAATACACTTTTTCACACTCCAAAGCCTTCGCCCTGAGATGGTGTGCTGGCTATAGTTTCTTGTCAACTTGACACAAGCCGAAAGCATTAGAAAGGAGACAGCCTCAATTGAGAAAATTGAGATCATCATTTTTTTCAGATCATCAGGCTGCAGGCAAGGTTGTAGGGCATTTTCCTAAATACTGATAGATGTGAAAGTGCCTAGTTCTTTGTGCGTAGGGCCACCCCTGGGCTGTTTAGTGGTCCTGGGTTTTATAAGGAAACAGGCTGAACAAGCCAGTAAGCAGCAAGCTCCAAGGCCTCTGCATCAGCTCCTGCCTCCAGGTTCCTGCCCTGTGTGAGGTCCTGACCTGACTTCCTTCGATGATAAACAGTGATGCTGAAGTGTAAGCCATATAAACCCTTCCCTCCCCAGCTTGCTCTTGGCTGTGGTGTTTCGTTGGAGCAATAGTGACTCCAACTAGGACAGATGGTTCTAGTGTATGGCTCTTTTCCAAAACAACCTCCCAAAGTAAAAACAACATTGGGATCTCAAAGACAGTAACTTGAACCCAAAGGCCTAGACTATAAACTTCAAAATTTTTGGAGTTTTTTTTTTTTTTTTGTAACTTTAATGATATATAAGTCATATGCCATCCATCTGGTCCCCTCGTTTCAAGTGTAGAATGCACAACCAGCACAAAGTTGGATATTTCCAATATCTCCAAGAAACGGCACAATGTTTAAAGTATCTCTCCATCTCTGTAACTCCCTAGCCTGCCTTCTGTCTCTCTGCTCCTCCTGTTTAAACATGTCATATAGATAGGATCACATCGCTTGTAGACTTTTGTGTCTGGCTTCCTTCGGTTAATGTTTTCGGGTCTCAGGTACATTGTACTTTTTATTAGTAAGTAGTATTCTGTTAAATGGTTACAGATTTTCCATCTGTTTACTAATAACTGGACATTGGGTGACCCCTAAGGGAGGACAATGCAGTGAATGTCCGTGTACAGATTGCTATGTCCAGATGTTTGTTTCTCCTGAGGACCTAACAGAACTGGTGCTCCACAGGCAACTCTATGCTGAAATGTTCCAGGGAATAATGGACCGTCTCCCAAATTGTCTATACTAGTTTGTTACTAGGACAACAGTTCTCTCTTGAATATTTTAGAGTTATCGTCTGACATTTTTATTGTAATGGTCCTCTTGGGTGTAAAGTGCTACCTCTCCATGGTCTTAAGTTTTATCTCCTCAGTGACTAGGCTCTCTTGACTTTTTTTAGAGAGAGCCTACCTCCCCTGATGCCCCAGTTCTAACTCAGAACTATTCACAGACAAATGTGCTCCCTAAACCAACCCCAAGGGTGCACACTGCAGGCTAGTTAACCCACGCCCATCTTCCTGAGCAACAGCCTCTGCAGAGACCAAGATGGAGTCCTTTATCTGCTTATTCCTATAGTGTTCCTCTCTCCCTTACCTGCCTTGAAGTTCCTGAAACCCACAGGCAGTGAGGGTACAGACCACAGCTCTGAGCATGCTCTGTTCTGGTTTTGATTGTCCTATTGCCACATCAAGAAACTACACTTGTGAATTAGAATGAGCAGCTAATCCACTGGGGTGTTTTCTGAGATACTGTGCAGCCCCTCTGAGGGGGCTAACTCCGCATGGTGCCAACGCATGGTGCCATCGCCACCCCTGCGGAGGATTTCCATGCTCCTCTGGACCAACATTATCTTTTTTTTTCTGTCATTAAATATATACCTTATCTACATTGGAAAACAATTACCCACAACTGTATGACATTTAGTAGAAAAACAATGTTTTTGTTTTTGTTTTTTCATACTTCCTAAATTAACAGTTCATAATTTTTGGAAGAACATAATTAGTTTAATATATTCATTAGGTAATTTCTTAGCTTATCCGAGTTAACTACCATCTGGGCCTGCTGGTTTAGATTTGCTCTAATTTTTCATAGATTCCACGCCATTGCTTTGTTTCTGGTGTGCACTTGTGAGATAATTCCATTTCATTTTTAACCCTTTCCTAGTCAAAGTTTGAAAATGTTAATTTATGGATGTTGTGATTTTTACAGGTAAAGAACACCTTCTTCTGGGGCTGCAGAGATGGCTCAGCAGTTAACAGAGCTTGCAGCTCTTTCAGGGGACCTGGGTTCGATTCCCGGAGCACACATGACAGCTCACAACCATTGTCACTCTAGTCCTAGGGGATCCAATGAATTCTTCTGTCTTCCGTGGACACAGGCACTCACATGCTACACAGACACGCATGTAGTAAACACACACATGAATATTTTAAAGGGAAACACTCCCTTGTTTCTCTCTCTTCTCCCTGCCCCTCCTGTGTTTCTTCTTCCCAAACTCATTTTCCTTTTTGAAAATGAATTTAAGCTCTTAGTGATAACTTTATATATAGCATGTTTTACCTGCATATGTGTCTGAGCACCACATGTGTGCCTTGGTACCCACAGAAGTCAGAAGAGGGCATCAGAACCCCTGAAACTCGAGTGACAGACTGTTGTGAGCCACCACGTAGATGCTGGGAATTGAACTGCTGTCCTCTGAGAGAGCAGCCAGTGCTCTGAACCCCTGAACCATCTCTCTGGTACTTTTAAGAGATTATTTTGAACTAAGTTGGCATCTCTGCTACCTCTAACAGATAAACTATGATGTAGTAAATGTTCAATAAATATGTACTAAACAACCCATTTTAAGATTATAAATATTGGCCAGGCATGGTGGCGCACACCTTTAATCCCAGCACTTGGGAGGCAGAGGCAAGCGGATTTCTGAGTTTGAGGCCAGCCTGATCTACAAAGTGAGTTCCAGGACAGCCAGGGCTATACAGAGAAACCCTGTCTCGAAAAAAAAAAAAAATTATAAATATTTGCATACATGTATGTATGTCTATGCACCATATGCATGTCTGATACCCACAGAGGCAAGAAGCGGGCATGAGATTCCCTGAACTAGAGTTACAGCCACCACGTGGGTGCTGGAAAGCAAGCCTGGATCCCACACAAGAAAGCAAGTGCTTTAACTCCTGAGCTGTCGCTTCAGCTCCTCAAACAACCCTACTTAATGAAGAAACGGATGTTATATTATTTGAAGTCATGAAAGAATATTGTTTGTCAAAAAAATCTCAAAATTTAATGCCCTAAGTACATGTCAGTAGTTGAGGGCAGGGAGGGAGCCCAATAGCTTGAATTTCTTATTTACTAGAAGCAAAACCAACAGAAAATGGCTTTCTAATAAGGCAGAGAGCAACATGCACACACAGAGGTCCCTGATGCAGGATGGGTCTGCCACTCCAGTTCCAGGTGATCGGATGCCCACTTCTGGCTTCTGTGAGCACTGCACACATGTGATGTTTATACATGCACATGCACACACACATGCAGCAGGCACTGAGCTAAGACCAGTGTCTAACAGCAAACAGCCAGCATTTAACTCCAGCTCTAGACCTACCAGTGAGGGTAGAGTCCACCTCTCAGCTCATCTAGACATTTCTTTTCTGGAAAAAGAAAAAAATACTGCTAATGGCACCTCTCTCGTAGAGTTGGTTGTTCCTAACACACATGTGTACAGATGTTTAGTTCACTTCCTAACCAAATTAAAATGAGCTACTAACCGAGCGTATTGGCACATGCTTTTAACCCCAGCAACTGTGAGGCAGAGAGGCAACTGGACCTCTGTGGATTTCAGGCCAGTCTGGTGTACATGGCCAGCAAGGGCTGTGTGGTAAGACCCTGTCAAAAAACAAAACAAAACAAAACAAAACAAAAACCCAACAATATGTGGGGAGGGGGAATGGGGTAGGGGGCTTTCAGAGGGAAAATCAGGAAAGGGGATAACATTTGAAATGTAAATAAAGAAAATATCTAATCAAAAATAAAATTTAAAAAAAGATATGTAACAAGTTTTATTGTTTACATTGGTGTCCCCGTCTCTGGCTCCACAACCCTTCAGTCGTCATTTGCCTGTCTCTGTAAGATTACAGGACATACCTGGAAACATGGGGAGGAGGGGAGCAGGACCCTCCCCCTACCCCAGAATATTTATCTTCTCGGGAAATAATTAAAGAGCACTTATACTTGATCACAGTGAGACTCTCAGAAAGGAGACAGACAGCACCTTATACTTCCCTGACAGTCAGGGAGAAGGAAGACCAAGGGAGCCATGTTAGAGTCCTCTACACAAGGGTGATCCTTTCTCCCCAACCTCACCAAGGAGGGGTTATCTTGGAAAGAAAGGTCTGCCAAACACAGGACTTCCCTTCAGACTAAGGACTGGGAGCACCGTGGGGTGGAGGGATTCCATGGGTTGGGAAGAGAACAGAAAAGCTCTGATACATCCAGAGAGCACAGCACAAAGGAGCTCCAGGTGCCCCTCGGAGACAGCCAGCCTGGGGCAGGAGCTGGCGGCTAATCAGCGGGACCCCTTGGAGGAGTCAAAGCTGTGTTGGTGAAACAAGAAGGGAGCAGGTGACAGAAGGGAGAGAGCGTCCCAGGCAGAGGCAAAGAGGATTGGAAAAGCGAACAAGTCAGAGCAGCAAAAATGTGCTGGCCCCATTCTAACTCACTTGAAAATAAATGCAAGTAACTAAAAAATAACCGCAGTCAAAGTCCCCTGTGCAACCTCAAAGGAAAAGGAGATTTGGAGAAAGTCCTCATGTCAAATGACAACCAACTGTTACCCCTGTAGCCATTCAACTATGCCTCTGTGCACAGCCTATTATGCAGGAGGCATTTTACCGACAGTTTCAAAGGTTAAAGATGGCAGTAAACATGGTAGAAAGACCACAAAAAAAGGATAAATACAAAACTCCAAGGAGGTAGAATTTTCATCTTGTCAGACATACCAGAAAATGACACATGAAAAGAGAAGACAAACGCCAGGGTTAACAGTCTGTACAGCAAGAGAGGAAGGGAGTGGGAGAGAACACACGGAGGTTGGAAGAGCGACATGTCATCGTGTTTGGAATATAGTATACAGAATGATCAGTGGAGAGACGGTACAAAGTCTGCTCTTCAAGAGGAAGCAATGTGGTGTGGAGCCACGGTGAAGAGCAGACAGCCTGGAATTAGGTGTTTGGAGTGGACCTGTTGGGAATATCCACAGTAATGTAGGCAGGATGTGACTAAGATCCTAACCCTGTCCCTGTCCCTGTCCCTGCAGGATGTGACTGAGACCCTAATCCTGTCCCTGCTTCTGGCAAGACAGGAGCTACCTGAGGGAAACCATTGTTGGCATGACACCATTATCGCAGCTCGCACTCATCTGTCTCCACAGTCTGTGGTGAGGGAACTAGGAACCCAGGACAGGTGGGCAAGTTAACAGCTGGGAGTACGTGCGAGGGTCCACCAGAAAAGGGCTCTGCAAAAGACTTGCAAGCCAACCAAATATTTTAATTACCAACTCAAAGTAATAACTTTTACCCAAATTTTTTCTACATTTTAAAAAAAATTAAGTAGAAAAACACTTCCCCTATCTGAAAATGTCATAGTATGTGTCAAATTCATAAAAGCTACATTTATTTGTAGGCCTTTAACACCATACATCAGTCTTTGGTGCCCCCTAGTGGAGTATCTTAGTATTCTCTTAAAAAGTAACTAAAATGAGTAATTTGATCTTATTCTTTGTGAATTTCACATCATGCACCCCAACCCCACTCATCTCTCTGTTCCGTGTGGAAGCCGTAGGGTGTCACAGTTTCGAGTGTTCGTTGCACTGAGTCACTTGAGGCCTCTGGCTTCTGCTACCCTCTCTATACTGGATCTTCACAGGGACTCCTGTTGTTGTCCCGTGCCAGGGAGGACCGCACAGCGGACGTTTGCACTCATCCAGCACACCATAACAGGGTAGGTGTCGAGTGGGCCAACTCAGAGCCCTGGGTCTGCGCCTGGGTTGTAGCTGAGTTGGTCAGCCCATCTGCTCTCCTGTGCCCACACCACCAGGGCGAGCTCTCCTGCCTGCCACAGGTGACTAGGAGAATCTTGACCTTTCCCCTCTGTGGCAGAGGAGGGGTGAGGCCAGCTCTCTCTTGCTCATGCCCTTAGGGCTGCCCAGGGGTGGGCCCCTGCTCTCCCACCACCTGGGGAAGTTCTACAGTGCTGTCCAGGCCAGGTGTGGGGCCTGCTCTCCTGAGTGGGCAGTCAGTGAGGGGCGGGCCAGCTCTCCTGCTCCTTTGACCTTGGGGGCCAGCTCTCCTGCTCCTTTGACCTTGGGGGCCAGCTCTCCTATCTGCTTCAAGTGGGGGGGGGCATCTCCCCCTTGCCTATGCCACCCCTTCACAATAACCTGATATTATTATTACTATTCTTTTTTTAAAGATTTATTTATTATATCTAAGTACACTGTAGCTGTCTTTAGACACACCAGAAGAGGGCAGCAGATCTCATTACAGATGGTTGTGAGCCACCATGTGGTTGCTGGGATTTGAACTCATGACCTTTGGAAGAGCAGCCAGTGCTCTTAACCGCAGAGTCATCTCTACAGCCCCTATTATTATTCTTTTATTTACATTGGTGTTCTGCCTCCATGTATGTCTGTGTGAGCATGTCAGATCTTCTAGAACTGGAATTACAGACAGTTGTAAACTGCTGTGGGTGCTGGGATTTGAACCTGGGTCCTTTGGAAGAGCAGCCAAGTGCTTTTTAACTATGGAACCATCTCTCCATCCCTGATCTAATCTTTTAAATGCTATTTGGCCAAAAATAACCTAAAGAAATGACATAAACAGGAATGTAATTTATTAAATGCCCAAATCCTCAGCATAATCTTTGTGCCATGAATTTATAACTGTGATTTATGCTATGGTTAAGCCAAGGAAATGGAACTTGGCTTTGTGGGTTGGAAAGATGGCTCAGAAGTTAAAAAGCAAGTACAACTCTTGCATAGGCTTTGCACAGGTCCCATGACCCACACTAGGCAGCTCACACCTGTAACTCTAGGTCCAGACCTGATACCTTCCTCTGGTACCTACACTTCTGTACATACCCAGACACACTTAAGGCCATAGGGGGTGAGCAGTTCCAGAGAGGACCAAAGCAAATGCACTAAAACGCACTTGAGAGCCTCTGGCTGATGTGGGGAAAGACCGAGAGCCTCTGACTGACGCAGGGAAGGACGGAGGGCAACATTACAAAACTGGTCCTGGTGGAGAAGACGCCTCCGGAAATTAAAAAGACACCAAGATGGGTGTGGTGGCCTATAATCCCTGCGCTCAGGAGGCTGAGGCAGGAGGATAAGTTCAAATTCAAGGCCAGCCTAGCTATGTAGTGACTTCCTTGCCAGCCTGAACGTCAAAGTCCCCAAATCCCTCTTGGAAAAAGGCACATTACAAACACATACAAATTATAATGTCCATTATTAATAAATTCATACTTTTTCCATTCAAAACCCATCATTTCTGCCCAGCCCAAATATTTTAAAATATCAGAATCTGTTACTATAATTCCAGTTTTTTGTTTTGTTATGTTTTGTTTTTTTAGACAGGGTTTCTCTGTATAGCCCTGGCTGTCCTGGAACTCACTTTGTAGACCAGGCTGGCCTCGAACTCAGAAATCCGCCTACCTCTGCCTCCCAAGTGCTGGGATCAAAGGTGTACACCACCACGCCCGGCTAATTCCAGATTTTTAAAGTACTTAATTAGAAATGTGTGACTTATAGGAGTTTGTTAAATAAAATTCCCATTATATGCAACTACACAGTCACCGTAACTGACATTTATTAGTATGTAAATTTTATTAAACCAAAAGTCTACTAAAATATCAAGTAAGAGAAAGGTTGAAATTATAGATTACATTTGATGGAACTTCTAAAAACATTTTATTTATATTTAATTTCAGCTATCAACTCATTTTCTAAACCTGAAAGTTCACTGACCTCAAATTCAAAAATTTCAAATTATTTGGAAATTATTTTTTAGATAATTGAAGAACATTTCAACACATTGTTATGAAATGCACAAATTTAAAAGGTTACATGGCGCAATAAAACACACATATATAACAACCCTAAAAATTCTTTATTTAAAACATCAAAATATTTAAAATGGGGATATGACATAGTAAAATAAAATTCTTTCAAAATTCATCACTTTAAAGAAAATATACAATGGTGTGCATTATAACATAAAGTAGGAAATAAATCAACGTCTGTCATCAATGGGAAGATTTGCATGTGTTCAAAATAGTCATAATTTTAAGTCAGACAACAAGGGACAGCGGAGTGGTTCTTTAGTCTCTTCAGAGGCGTTTTAAGTTCCGCTTGCTTTGGGCACTCCCTGGGAGAACATCTTTGCTACCTCTCACCTTTGCTGACCCTCTTCTACAGTCTTCAGACCCATGATAAGCGCACAGACACAACACACAAAAGTCAAAGCCGCAGGCCAGGCGGCTACACAGCCCCCTTTTCTTATGCGGCTGGTACTTGGCAGGGGATTGGCACCTCGGGCAAGGCTTTAAGGCTTCATCAGTAAACAGTGTCCTGGCCACCTGCAGGGAAAGCAGGCACACTCAGTCTTCTAGACTGACAGTCACTTCATTTCAAACTCTAATAACTTACATCCGTGCTCACCTTCACATACTGTTCCTGTTTACTCCGTAGGTGGGTGAGGGAAGAGCTTGCTACAGGTGTCAGAACATCCCCCCAAGGAGACAGAGTTGGAACCTGCTCACCACTGGGTGCCTGTGCCTGTGCCTGTGCCTGTGCCTGCACTGATCTTAAGGCCAAGCGACTCAGAAGGCGGAGCCGAGTGGCAGCATCCTGAACACGTAACACAGCGGCCCCCTGTGGTAAAGAAAGGAGAAACAACACTGCAAAATCACAGCAGCTTTCTGCCTGGCCCGGATGTAATGTTTAGGAAAGGTTTATACCATCAGGACCTTTCCCTACGTCCTTTCTTTCTTTCTTTCTTTCTTTCTTTCTTTCTTTCTTTCTTTCTTTCTTTCTTTCTTTCTTTCTTTCTTTCTTTCTTTCTTTCTTTCTCTTTCTCTCTCTCTCTCTCTCTCTCTCTTTGGGGGGTGGGGGGTGGGATGGAGTGGGGGTGGGGTCAGGCAGGGAATCTTTTCTCACCTAAGTTTGGAGATGGGGACGTGGTTCTGTGGGTAAAAGCACTAGCTAGTGGTGCAAGCCCAACAGCCTGGTGTGTTACATTCGAAGTGGACACAGGAGAATCTCCTGCAAGTCTGTAGTACAGCAGTGTAATATAAGAGAGAGCCTGCACCAACAAGATGGAAGGCAAGAACCAGCTCCCCAAAGTTTCCCTGACCTCCACATTCAGACCCTGGCATGGTGGTTGCGCTCTCTCTCTCTCTCTCTTTCTCTCTCTCTCTCTCTCTCAAAAAGCAATGCATTTGGGGTTTCTGTTGATATGATTAATTACTTTTACATTTATATTTTTTGGCAAACTTCTCTAAGGAATCAGATAGTATAAAGTATAGCATGTCACACTGCAGGCTATTTAGCAGCAGCTGCTCAAAGCAAGTGCAGACGGCAGAAATACCAAAGGCAGGAGCTATTCCAGTAAAACTTACTTTGAGAAATACAGTGACAGAAAGGACTTGGCCTACAAACCGCAGTTTGTGATCCATTTTAAAGCCAAAACTAAAGGGAGAAGTGGAGCAGGGTGGATCTTTCCACAGCTTGCCGTGGAATTTCTTACCTTACCCACACGCTGGATGAGCAGTGGGCCTGCTGGCCTCATGGAACCCAATGTCTTTGGCTGGTTTTTTTCAAATATTTGGCTGGCTCTGATTTACTTTTACAGTTATTTTAAACAGCCTTGATATTTTTAAAGGAACAAAAAGCATCTCTCATCTGAACTAGATTCCCACATTATTCAAATACTCAGTCAAGAAGTGTGTTAATATGCTTGTACACCTTAAAAGTATACAATGTCCTTTTGCCAATTATACCTCAGTATAGAAAAAATAATTAGAAAAGCATTTTCAGTAAGTAATCTATACAGCCTTGTACTTTGTTAAGCAGCCTGATGAGGAAAGTCTTTCTAAAGCACAGGCACGATGAACCAACTGTCAGGATGAACCCACTGGATGGGCGTCTTCACCACTCTACTCTAACTGCTGTCTTGGCAGTCTCCCGAGCTGTAACTGATCCTAACAGAAAAGGTGAAAACATGAGAAATCACAGCAGACTAAGTATAGGGATGCAGGTAGTAGGTCATAAGAAGGGAAGCAGGGAGCCGGGCGTGGTGGCGCATGCCTTTAATCCCAGCACTCGGGAGGCAGGGGAAGGCAGATTTCTGAGTTCGAGGCCAGCCTGGTCTACAAAGTGAGTTCCAGGACAGCCAGGGCTATACAGAGAAACCCTGTCTCGAAAAAACAAAAAACAAAAAACAAAAACAAAAAAAAGCAGGTAACAGCTTAAAAATACAGACACCAAGCCACTGTTTACTCAAACAGTGTTGAGCTGTGTTATTTAAACACAGCTGGACACATACTGGACTCATTGGAGGACTGTCTTTTATATGTTATCTGCATTGTTTGCAGTCTAGGCAAAAATCAAAGAAAAATCAAGAGCTCACTAAAGGAACACCCGCTGGATTCAGACACAATTGATGTCTACAGCACCAAACCAATCAAGGTGTCAGCTGCCGCAAATAAAGAAGAAATGGTTATTCCTTTCATAAGACATTCCTTATTTTCCTGGGGTTTGTTTGTTTTGCTTGAATGTCTAAGAGATGGATGGAGCAGCTGACAAAGGCACATGCCCATGCCTGCCAGTAGTCTTCAAAGCACGGTTCTCATGCGGTACAGCACTAGCTGGCCTCACTCCTGCTCTGTAGTTCAGGCTGCCCTCAAGCTCACAGAGACCCACTTACCTCTGCCACCTGGTGCTGGATTACTGAAATACTTAACGGTGACCACGGAGCCATCTAAGGGTTGTTTATCCACAGTGTGTGACAACAGTGGACACTGAGTGATGACATTCAAAGGGAAAGCCGTACCTCAGCTCAGGTGTGCCCTCCTGCTGCTCTAAAGACAGGGACAGATGGCACTCAGCTCTGACTGACTGCACTGGCCTGGGCTCTCTGAGTCTCACACTTAGCACCTTTCTGTGACCACCGAATGACTTTGTTTTGAAATGTTTCTGTGGGGATTGGGCGAGACAGACAATGGGACACACAGTGGGGCAGCGATAGAGCCAGCAATGAATAATTCTGGGAGAAAGTTACACAGGAAGATATGTATAATGGTATGCTGAGTGTGGTGGGGCATGTAGCATCTCAGCGTGAGAGGGACAGAAGCAGGAGGATCAAGGAGCTCAAGGCCAGCCTGAGTTACATGACACCCTGTCTGGGGAGAGAGCTCAGTCAGTAAGGGGCTGGTGTGAGCACTAGGTGCTGAGTCTGGATCCCCAGCAGTCACATAAAGGCTGGCCAAAGTGGCCAGGCCTGTAAGTACAGCCCTGGCAGGGCAGACACAGCACATCATTGGAGCTCATGGGCCAGCAGACCTTAGCCAAGCCAGGTCCAGTGAAAATCCTATATGGCCAAAGTAAGGCAGAGGTCAATAGAGGAAGGTACCTGACACTGACCTTTGGTCTCCACATGTGCAGCTCATGTACACACACGTGCACAACGCTGCATGTGCGAGCACTTGCGCGTGCACACACACACACACACACACACACACACACACACACAAAACATGGCATGCTGATACACACCCATAATCCCAACATTCAAGAAGCAGAGAGGCAGGAAGACTGCCATGAGCTTAAAATTGGCCTTGTCTATATACACAGTTCCAGGCCTTCACAGTAAGACCCTGTCCCAGAACAAAACACAAAAGGTTAATGATAGTGTACATGTTATTAATATTTGTTACAACCTCTGTGTCACACCTAAATCTGATTCACACACAAATGGTGATAGAACTGTGGTCATACGACAGGAGAAATTGGGGGAGCAAAATGCTCATGGGAGGAGATACAGAAACAAAGCGTGGAGCAGAGACTGAAGGACAGGCCATCCAGAGACTGCCCCACCTGCGGATCCGTCCCATAGTCACCAAACCCAGGCACTATTGTGGATGCCAACAAGTGCTTGCTGACAGGAGCCTGATATAGCTGTCTCCTGAGAGGCTCTGCCAAAGCCCGACAAATACAGAGGCAGATGCTTGCAGCCAACGATTGGACTGAGCACAGGGTCTTCAATGGAGGAGTTAGAGAAAGGAGAGAAGGAGCTGAAGGGGTTTATAGCCCCATAGGAAGAAGAACAATATCAACCAACCAGACCTCCCCAGAGCTCCCAGGGACTAAACCACCAACCAAAGAGTACACAGGGAGGGACCCATGGCTTCAGCTACATATGTAGCAGAGGATGGCCTAGTCAGTCATCAATGGGAGGAGAGGCCCTTGGTCCTGTGAAGGCTCCATGCCCCAGTGTAGGGGAATGCCAGGGCTGGGAAGCAGGAGTGGGTAGGTTGGTGAACAGGAGGAGGGGAGGAGAAAGGGAGTTTTCGGAGGGGGAACCAGGAAAGGGGGATAACATTTGAAATGTAAATAAAGAAAATACCTTAAAAAAAAAAAAAAGATGAGCTGGGCATGGTGGCGCATGCCTTTAATCCCAGCACTCAGGAGGCAGAGGCAGGTGAATTTCTGAGTTCGAGGCCAGCCTGGTCTACAAAGTGAGTTCCAGGACAGCCAGGGCTACACAGAGAAACCCTGTCTCAAAAAACCAAAAAAAAAAAAAAAAAAAAAAAAGATAGGAGAAATCACTCCAGGACAGGGCAGAACAGAGCGGTACTGGTGTGGAGAGGATGGAGAAGTCACAGAGCCCTTCCAGGTAAAACAAGTATGGGTTAGGCATAATGGCGCACGCCTCTAATCTCAGTGCTTGGGGGCAGAGGTAGGTAGATCTCTGAGGTAGAGGCCAGCATGGTCTACAGAACCAGTTCCAGGACAGATAGGGCTACATAGAGAAATCCTGTGTCAAAAAATAAAAAGTAAATAACATGTCAGTCTAGCACATTACCTAGAAACATAAGAAATAGTAGAGACCAGAAGCCTGCTGTGGCGGCTCATACCTATAATCCTAGTACTCAGGACGATGAGGCAGGAGAACTACCACTAGCTTGAGGACATCCTGGGCTATACAGTGAGCTCCAAGAGAACCTGGCATACAGAGTCAGACGCTGTCTAAAGAAGCCAAGGACAGGGCAGGGGGCTCGGCACTCTGTTATAAACCTCATAACCCAATTTTATGTCTAAAGTTTGTAGTATTTTGAAGGAGCTTAAAAAGCAAACTAAAATAAAGGGGAAAAAATGTAGGAAGCCAGATTGAAAGCAGGGAGCAGTCGCTCCTGTTGTCCCAGTTCCTGGGAGGCACAGACAGCTCAATGGCAGCTTGAGCTCCATAGTGAGAGGCTCAGCAAAGACGTGTGGAGAGGCACGCATCACCTTCTCACTGACATTCGCTTATGTACTGTGTGGGGTTAAGCATACGCCACTGTGTGTGTGTGTGTGTGTGTGTGTGTGTGTGTGTGTGGTGTCAGAGAGGCCAAGCCCGGAACATCAGGCTTGTCAGAAAGGCCTGTAGCCACCAAACCATCCTACCTGCCTCCAAGATGGCTGCTGTTGTGGAAGGTTTCTTCTCTCCTTCTTCTCTCTACCTCATCTTCTTCATCTCCTCCTCCTCTTCTTCTATTTTTCTTCCCCATCTTTGTTTTTGGATTGGTTGGTTTGGTTTCTTTGATACAGGGTTTCTCTGTGTAACGAGCACTGGTTGTCTTGGAACTTGCTCTGTAGACCAGGCTGGCCTTGAACTTTCAGAGATCTGCCTGCCTCTGCCTCTTGAGTGCTGGGATTAAAGTCATGTGCTGCCACCAGTCAGCTAGTTTTCTTTTTTTTAAATGATATTAAGGATATGAGGATCAAAATTTATCTGGAATTACCAGGTGGGTTGCCAACACAACCAGGATTCTTGCTTAGAGAAGTTAAGCAGAAAATGGAGTAATAAAGTTTACAATTTAAATATTAATAGGTACTGGTTTGAAACTTTTGTTTTGCTTTGTTTGAGACAGGTCTCTCTCACTGTGCAGTCTTGGCTGACCTGGGACTCACTGTGTAGAACAAATTGATTATTACCACGGAGATCCTCCTTCCTCTGCCTCCCAAGTGCCTGCTACCAACACTCAGCTGTTTCAAACTAGTTATAAAGTTCGTCCGTCATATATAGGGCAACCCTCTTAAGAACTCTCTATGGAGCCTAGTAAGACGGCTCAGTGAGGTAAGGTGCTTACCAGCAAGGCTGGCCACCTGACCTGAGTCTGAACTCTCGTCTTCTGACCTTCCCAGGACCCACAAGTGGACAGGAAAGAGCCAACTCCTGTGATTTGATGTCACATATGTGTGCTGTGGCAAGGAGAACATTCGCGCGCGCGCACGCACACACACACACACACACACACACACACACACAGAGGAATGCAGCAAACACTAAGTTGTGCTGATGCCCACGGAAGGTCTAAAGTTGAATCTGTCACCAAATATAGCTGCTGCCATTTTCCATTTCACACAATGCTGCATGTTTGCGAAAAACTTTAAGTTTCTGTAAGACTCACCTATCAGGTCAAAGGACCAGTTATGACACTCCTCAATCTTCCCAGAGCACTACCCGCAGGCCTCAGCAGACACTGTTTCCCTGACTAGCTGACCTTGTTCCAGGCTCAGCAGGGTCTTCTTTTGGTTCCCAAGGATTTGCTCAACCATCCTTTGAAATGTCAAGTAGAATGTGCGAGTCTCTTAGCACACCTATGCTGTTGTCACCTCTCCAGCTCTCTCACCTCAGCACAGGATCCAAGCAGCAAGGGCAGGACAGAAATGTCTATCCTTGTAATCTGAGCAATACTCACAAGACTGGATTTTTAAAATGCTACCAGGGTATCTAATTATGAAGAGGTTCTAGCAAGTCATTGGTATTCAAATGTGTCAACAAGCCACCATGCAAACAGCTTGACCATCTGCTAAACTCTATGGTCTACATGGGGATAGTTTAGAAAAAGTAGCACTTACAAGGGAATGTTTGCTAAATGGAAACTATTAAAAGTCAAACCCCAGCCCTTGGTGCTCAGATACCAAGCCGCTCGAAGCAGCACTGTCCACATTACCTGAGCACTTGCTTTCAGCTGTAGGATATAAAGTTTCCTCCTCCTGTTTGCCTTTTTATCCTGAGCCACAATTTCACGCCAGTTTCTGCTGACGTTCCAAGCACTACAACAAACAGGTCAGTCTGTTATTGTATGTTCTTCAAAAGGTTAAAATTTTCTTATAAGGAACCAATAATAAAAATGATCTTAAAGATTTGGACAGTAAACTTAAGCTTTAAATTACATTATAGTATGATTTAACCAGCTCATTGTTTCATACTAACTTACCACATGAAAGATTCCTATTAAAAAACTAAGTACATAGGGGCATTATCTTGTTAGGTCACTATTTAATGTGTGTTCCTTTAATTAAAAAATATTTCTCTGGTGGGTGTTGGGAGGAGAGGAAGGCACAGGCATGCTATGGTTCTAAGTGGAGGTCAGAGGACAGCTTATGAAGTTTGCTTCTCTTCCCCACCACATAGGACCCGGGGATGAGCCATGTGGGCACCGTGAGCCATGTGGGCACCGTGAGCCATGGGTAGTGTTCATCACCCGAGCACTGGGGAAGACGGGGTAGGCGGCCTGCCGTGACTTCACGCCCGTCTGGGGCTACATTGAGATCCTGACGCAAAAATTGCAGCAACGGCAAAAAATAATAAAGCAACCATGAGCCACTGGTTCATGGGATGTTCTGTTATAAATCTAGAATACAATATGCAGCAAATCATCTTTAGTATGAGTAATTGATTTTTCCTATTCTTCTATGTAGCAAATCTCTGTCACTTTTGGCCAAATAAACCTAGGGATAACCCTTCACTAGGAACATTGAGTGCCAAATCGTAGGTACGACTGTGCACAACACCCTATTTAGTGAAATGGGGTTCTAGTTCCAATTCTAAGGGAAATCCTCCTGACAATAGGATCCCACGGCAGAGGGGCAGCTACAGAACAGCTGCAGCGCAAGACTCCCAATTTCTCAACAGCTTCAACTACTTAATGAGACTAAACTGATAATCGGGTCTTCATTGTTTTAACTTAGCAAACCAGTAAATCACAGGATTGAACAAAGAAGGCACTCGCTGCTTTATGTCAGCATGGCCAGTGCAGGTGCCACCTCCTCTCAAAGTCAGTCTATGTCCTTTACATCACACAAAGGGTGGGCAGAAGTCACCCATTAAAAGGGAAGGCAAGCCAGTGAGTTGGCTCAGTAGATAAACTCAATGTCATACCAGCCTGAAAACCTGAGCTGGATCACACATAAAGGTGGAAGTAGAGAACCGGCTTCACAAAGTTGTCCTTTGACCTCCACACGTCGGCACACTCACTCTCCTCTTTCTCTCTCTCTCTCTCTCTCTCTCTCTCTCTCTCTCTCTCTCTCTCTCTCTCTCTCTCTCCATAAGTTTGGCAGAAATCATTGAAGTATGACCAGTACCAATGGCTCACATAAACAACCACTCCAAATTGTCCGCGAACATTCTGACTCTCTGGTACTGAAATACTCTAATGTAGTGAGAATTTTTGAACTTTGGTTTTTTTTAAAAAAAAAAAAACACAGAAATAGTATAAGAACGTTTTCGTTTTAATCCCAGATGCAGGGATATGGGGTTGCTTCAGACTTTCCATAGCAACTCACTGATTTGTCCCGTGCTCTAGCAGAGGTTGATTTTTATTTTTGCCAGCTGCAGATAGTTTCTGAGCTTCTGCGATTGTATGATGTTTCTGGGAATTTTTCAGAGGGTATATAAATGTTAGAGCCATGACAGGTGGGATTGATGGTTGGTTGTGGTTTAGGGGGGTTGGTTGTGTTTTGGGGGGTTGGTTGTGGTTTAGGGGGTTGGTTGTGGTCTGTTGGTAGTCATACTTTAAGAACAAACAAGATATGAGATTCAAGAATCTCTCTGTCTCTGTCTCTCTGTCTCTGTCTCTCTCTCTTCCACCTCTTCCACCTCTATCCTCCTTTCCCTCCTATTTGGTGATAGGGAGAAGGGGTGGGAAAAAGAAGAACCCACAAAGTAGTGAAGATCAGCTCCACCCCAACACATAAACCATTCCTGTATTCAGCCATGGGTTTTTTGTTTTTGTTTTTGTTTTTGTTTTGACAACTTAGGATTTGAACATCTTTGAACAGCAAACACGGTCACACATACATGTGCAGCTCAAGTGTACTCTGGAAAGTGGCAGAACCTTAAGAGTTCTTATGAAGATATTGGATGAAAGGTCAGAACGGCCAGTGGGATAGACCTCCACCTAGTCCTGGACTGCTGGGAGGTGACTTAATTTATCTAGGGATGTTTCTCCATGTGCAAATTACACAAAGACAAGATACCTCAAAAGACTTCCATCTGCAAATGCTACAACTTTCTACAATAGCCTAGAACGTGTGGGGAAAAGACAGGCTTTGGGAGCAGTGGCCATAAAAATAGCAAGGATATAACCCACCCTTGACATCTTCCCTATCAAGAGAGTCACAGGTAGCAAGCTAGCTCAACAAGGTAAGAAGCTTGCCACCAAACATGAAGACTCAAGTCCTGGTAGGAGAGACCTGATGTGTGCAAGTTGTCCTCTGAGCTCTACATGTGCTACACATGTGTGCATGCACATATGTGCTATAGTTGCAAGTTGTCCTCTGCCCTGTACATGTGCTACACATGCATGCATGCACATATGTGCTATAGTTGCAAGTTGTCCTCTAACCTCCACATGCGCCACACATGCATGCACACATGTACTATAGTTTAATATTTTTTAAAAAGGGGTCACTGACTCTTGCATGGTCTCCTTTAACAACCACCTGTCCCATATGGCTTCTATTCTCCCAGGCACAATTTCAGGGCCCTGCCTTGTGATAACCCTGAAGCCCTCCCACATGCCTGCATGCAGTCTGGTTTATGTAGTCTTTGTCATCCAGATCTGAAATCTCTATTCCCAAACCTCTGCTTCTCTTTGCAATCCTGCAGTACCATGGACTATACACACATGCCTGTGGACACATGTTCTTCAGTTTCCAATCCCTAAAAACAATTATTTCTCTGCTGTAACAACCAAGATGAAGAAACAAGGCATATATACACATAGCCCCTGAAGACCAATTCTTAAATGAAAGCTAGCTATTTTTCTGAGAGTCTAGAATTTGGACTAAATAATAATACCCATTATTTGTGATAGTTTCTCAGTTACTATAATTGTTGCTCTTATTTCCGATCAAGTATCATGACCTTAAAATAATTTGCATCTGGCAATGGGATATGGACCTTTTAAATAAAACATTTGAAAATCTGTGGAATAAATTGGCATGGTAGCACACACCTTGAAATCCTAGAACCTGAAAGATGGAAAATCAGTTCAAGGTCATCCTCAACCTTATAGTGAGTACAACGCTAGCCTGGGCTACGTAAGAGCCTGTGTCTATCTGCATGTCTGTCTGTCCACCCCCCCCCCACTCACGGTAGTGGGGACTGGTAAAGTGTAAGTAGGAAGACCTGAGTTTTTATTGATTATCCGCATAAAAGGCTCAGTACTCACTCGTGATCCCAGTGTAACTGCAGTGTGGGGAAGGGGAGGTGGCAGGCCTCCTGGCCTTGTCTCAGAAAGTAAGGCAATTAAAACACACACACGCACACACACATGCACACACACAAAACCACCACGACCACCATCACCACCACCACCAACAACAACAAGCAATTTTGAAATAAGCCTGGCATTTTGATATTTTTCTTCTGACCTTGAATCTGAGCAATTCTTCTCCCTCAGCCTTTCAAGTACCTGAGATCACAAGCTGTCCCATCAGAGATTACAGGCCTAGCCTATCCCATCAGGGATCACAGGGAGGTCATTTAAGCTTCCTCTGTAAGACAATCGAAGACAGAAACACAACAAACACCAATTTAAAAAATGATAAAAGTTTTCCTTCATGAGCCACTTTTATTCCTTACCTGTATAAACTCTCCGAAGTCAAGGACTCTAAAACCATAGCTAGGATGTGCTTCAAGTTTCTATACTGTAATTCTGTCAGGATATCCAGCTGTTCTATACCCATCTTCTTGCCAATCAGTCCTGCAAGAACACGCTGCAGTCTGGCAATTTTCCCCTCGTCCCTGTCCTCGAAGAATTCCTGGTCATCTTCCTGCTGAGATCGTTTCCTTTTGCTTTTCATAAAGAGCTCGTGCACCAACTGCAGGGCTGGAGTATTTGATAAGTCCTTAAAGCTTAAAGCCAAGTCCCCACGCTTCTCCTCAGAGCCTTGCTGACTCTCCAAGGCACCCAAATCAGAGTTGGGATGGACCGTCTGCATTTCATCCTCTGACTGGGAGCCTTGCTCCTGGAGAGTGGACAGTCTTCTCAACCTCCCAAAATGCTTTGGCTTTTTTATCAGGTCCCCAACTTTGGGAGTCACCCTATGTTTTTGAAGCAGTTCTTGAAAAGAGCCCTCTTGGTCAGAGAGGAAATCTTCTGATTTGTCCCAGCTAAGTGAGCAAAAGCCACTGTCTTCAGGTGTTGAAAGACTATCTCTCACCTCCGCTGAAGAATCAAGGGTTTGGCTTCCATTAAATTTGATTTTTGCTATGAGACTACTTACTGGAGTTACAGATGTGGTCACATCTGCTCCATAGGTTGTTTGGCTACCAGAGGAGCCCAGAAGTTCAGGACATGTATTCTCATCACTAACACTTAAACTGCTGTCACTGAAGTGTATGATAGAATCTTTAAAATCATTGCCTTCAATTGGAGACAGACATTCCACTTCAAATAAGCCACAGTTGTCTTTGGAATCATCAATGGTGGAAGTCTTGTGCTGAGAAAAATGTAACCTTGAGTTCTGACTGCTGGAAACCACATCCTCTGTTTTTATCGTGCTGGTAACTAATGGGCTAAAGTTGTCTTCCTTTGGGAAACCTGAAGTGCTACCTGGCAAATGTTTTTCTAGGCTAAGACCTTGGCTTATGTTACTTTCCAGAGATCTGCTTTGTGAATCAGAATCCCCCTGCAGAAGAAGGAAAGAGAAGTCTAGCTGCCTGCGTAAGTCGCATTTTTTCCTTCTGAGTTTAGGCGTGTCACAAAGTTCTGGGCTTTGGTCCCTCTCCTTCCTTAGGGACACAGACGTCTTTATTTGACTGGGAGATACTGCAGAATTGGGGGAACCTAAACTTGGAGTTTCAGGATGCTCACAGGTTAGCACAGGCTCTTTTTCTTTCTTATTAAGGCTGCAAGATTCTGACAGCTCGTGATGGCCCCTATATTTAAAGGAGGATGTGGAACAAAAGTCTATGAGGCTGAGACCCTTGTCAGTGACAGCAGAGGAGTCCATATCGCTTCCTGCTCTGTGGCTGGCTGAGTGCCTTTGGGACATCTTCAAGCTCTCTGTTTTTACAAAGGAGACACAAGTTTATTCTTCCTTTGTGATGTGCAGCCAAGCAACTTATAACAAAATATATAATTTGTGTTAAATATTGATAACAGGAAATTATATGATTTTTTCAAGTTACTTAAAAACAAATTTTCATAATAAACTGTCCTGTATTTCCTACTTAAAACACCACCTTGCTATAAACTGTATTATATTCTGATTACTTGACAACCATAGGCAAAGCACCATGCACAAATATTTACTTGAACTATTCTTAACAAAAACATACCAGCCCTATTTTCAGATTATTTTGTTACTGTATGATTTTAATTAGCAAGTGTACATTTGGTTGCAACATTCTAATGTCTCTGTGTTCAGTTATTTCCTTTCAAAACTCACTAGGTGAGGCGGGAGCTGCGGCTCGGAGGTTAAGAGCTTTTGCACTGCTCTTGCCAGATACCCAGGCTTGGCTCCCAGCTCACAGTTGCCTGCAACTCCAGGCTCCACCTGCCCTCTTTTATGGGCATCCTGATGTTCAATAGTGTCTCTATGTATGTCTCTATGGGCACTGTACTCATGCACATACACAGTCATACATAATTAAAAGTAAATCAGAAAAAAACACTATGTTTTTTTCTTTTTAACATTTATTTGTGGGTGACACACATGCAAACATGCCATAGCACACTGTGGAAGTCATTTCTCTCTTTCGGCCACATGGACTTAGACATGTATGGTATGTAAGTTAAATATGTAGTTTAAATATTACAAAATAACCTGCTATGAAAAACACAAGATCTGAGGCTCACTGCTATAAAGCAAAGTGGTTTTTAAACCTCTTCAGCTTTTGGGCAGTTTTGACTTCTGACCCCCTGTGATTATTACTAACTTTTGCACATGCCTGGAAGGACAAGATGATTAATCTTTGCTTTCTACAAATTGCTCCAAATAGTTACAATGTTTCCTCTCATAGATCACTTTCTCCTGAAAAAATATTAATTCAATCAATTTGTGAAAGTTGGAGCTTGTGCTTTTACTGTATTGTTATTTTATTCCATGTGGCCTTCTAAAAGTGACCCGTTCTGCCTCTCCACCACTAGGTGCCTCACCAGCATAGGATTTGGGAAATGGAAGCTAAAAACCGTTGGGAATAAAGTAGGAGCCCAGATACACGCTCCCTCCTTGGGAAAACCACCGGCTCTGTCGCTGCCTTCATCCTCATCTTGCCTATACACCCAAAATGGTCTGCTTCAAACTTTGAAAATTATTCATGCAACCACAGGCTGATGAATCAAACAAACCTTTTGATGATTAAAAAAAAAAAAAAAAAAAAAAGACTTACGCCCAATACAAGTCAGAGAACTGCTTCGTTAAACCGATGCCCTCGTTAAAGTGGAATATCTTACCACCAGTCAACCTTGAGTTCTTAAGACATGTCAAAGTAAGGTAGGCTTCCAAACAACAAAGTCTGTCATCTTTGCCTCTTAAGTTCATGCCGAGGTACCACCACGTAAGAGAAAAACCTCAACAATTTTAACGGAGCCCCGAGCAGCGCCCGGACGGCTTCTGGAGGGGCAGCGGCGGCGTACTGGGAAGGTCAAGTCGCTCGGAATCTCTCCGCCCGGCAGCAGCCGCACTCTCCGGCCTCTCTCCAGCCAGTCTTGGACCTGGCCGGGGGGATCTCCCGATTTGAGACCGGAGCTGCCCCTCCGAAGCTGCCGCGCCGTCTGCTGCGGGCGGTACTAACGGTCGTCACTCGGACGTGCGGGCGGGCGTGCGGGCGGGAGACGCCCCTGGGAGGAGGGCGGAGTGGCTGCAGGCGGGCGCACCTGGGCCGCGCCGCCCACCTGAGCCGGGAGCCTCGGCAGAGCCCGCCCCTGCCACCCTCCCCCGCCCATGGGCACCACCCTCCCCACCTTCCGTCTGAGCGCTCGCCTCGCCTCCCCGCCCTCATCCCTTCGCAGCTCCGCCCTGCTCCAGCTCTCTGCCTGTTCCTGCATCACTGAGTGCACCCAGGCTAGGGGGACGCATAGGCCAGCCTGGTCTACAAAGTGAGTTCCAGGACAGCCAGGGCTATACAGAGAAACCCTGTCTCGAAAAAAAAAAGAAAGAAAAGAAAAAAGAAAACCTGCAGTACCAGGCATCATCCCTGGAAGTGTTTCGCTCAATGTTCAAAGTCAAAGCATCCTATCAACAGCTTCGGATAGTAAAGGCGTAAATACTTACAGCGTAAGAACGGAGAGGTTGACTTCCTTACTATTTGATTTGGGGTAAGAGAGTGGCAGTGGTCCCAGGGAGTCCACTTGAACTTGTTAGGTAGCCAAGACTGTCCTGGAACTGCTGAGCTTCCTGCCTTCATCTTCCAATGGCTAATGGCTAGGATTACAGGTGTGCCCTAATAAACCCAGCAAGACAATCTCTCTCACACATTTACACACACAAGGACAAAGCATACGCCCCCCCCAATTTTGTTTTGTTTTTTTGTTTAAGACCGTGTCACATGAAGTCCAGGCTGGACTTGAACTCCTGATCCTCCTCATCTACCTTCCAAGTTCTGGCGTGTGCCACCACACCTGGTTAATTATTTTTTAAAAAATAGTTTATGATTTTGCCCTCGTTTCTACAGTGAACAAACATATAAATTTTGTGAATCGACCAAAAAAAAAAAAAGTTGTGAGTCACATCTCTATAATCTCCGCAGTCAGGAGGCAGAGGATCTTCACAGAGACCAGCCATGTCTACGTACTAAGTTTCAGGTCAGCCCAAGCTATATAACCACTGACTTAAAAAACAAAACAAACAAAAAACCCAACTGAACAAAAGTTATAAATAAATGGGTGTGTTTACTGTTTTCAGACATTCCTTTTTAGGGATCAGAAACATCCAAGAACCTACCATACCAAATACATTTAAAGTCTTGCTTTTCATTCAGTGTTCCAAGAATGCACAGCCTGACCCCCATTGCCTGTCTAGCTGGTCTTCTCTGAGCAGAAACTTTTCTTCCTGTGACCACTGCAACAAGACATTCCACCTAGGCAGTGTTCATAGTTTATCTTCTCCAGGTTGACACAGTTCTCAATCAGAACCTCAGCTGCCACCTTTAAGCCAGTAACAACCACTACCCTCTTCTCTGAGGATGCTCCTTAGGCGTTGACAAATAGACTTAAAATACCCAAACTCGAATAGTAAGCTCAAGCGACATGCTAGTCATACAAAGATGAACAGGGCACAGTTTCTTAGTGAGGCTTGTTTGTAAACGGGTGAGAGTGCCCTCACTCCCTAGGGCACTGGGCAGGTGCTAACCATTAAAGCCAGTTAGAATTTGACAGCTCTGCTGATAAGGGCACTTGCTACTCTTTCAAAGGACCTGAATTTTGTTCCCAGCACCCTTACCACACTGCTTACAACTGCCCAGAACTGAAACTTTGGGGTCTGACACCCTTTTCTGACCTCTGTAGGCATCTGCACACACATGGCATATACTCACAAAGATACACATTTTAAAATGTTTAAAACCACTGTGTTTGGGTCATCTCTGATAGTGAGCACTTCTTATGTTCATTTTCCTATAGATAAAGATTCCTAAGGAGGTGGTTTTACTCCCTAGTTAGAAGCTACTGCACTCTTCCTTGCTGCCCTGATTGGCTGCCACATCCACGTCTTCATCAGCATCTACACAACCATCTTATCCAGTACCATTTCTAGTTTTTTTTTTCCTGCACTTTTTGCTATCCCAAGCCTTAGTGAACTCTCATTGACCCTCAAACCACTTCCATTTAAGCCAAGGGAGTAGCGCTCCCCCCAGTGACCTAACAGACTCCTCTGACTGGGTCTAAAAGCATAATACTATGTTGGCATTACATACCCCTCCTCTGGCTATATGAGCAGGGTATTTGATTTTATTTGGTGAGTTGCCTAGGAAACACTCTGCTACGATGCTCTCCTGCTCTTGTAATGGGAAAAAGTCCAATACAAGTCCTCTTGCCTGCTTCTAACTTTTATTCATATATATATATATATATATATATATATATATATATATATATATATATATATATATTAGATTGCGTGTGTGTGTGTGTGTGTGTGTGTGTGTGTGCGCACGCGCGCGCGTGCTCTCGAGAGCATAGGACAGTCATAGTGAAACCCAACAGTGTCTGTTCTCTTTTGATTGTGTGGGTTGCAGGGACTAAGCTTGGCTTCTTAGGCCTGGTGACAAGCACTTGTACCTACTGAGCCATCCCACTCATCCCTTGCCCGCTTTGAGGAATGCAGCTGATAGGAGGAAATTGATATGCAGCAAGAAGCAGCAGAGGTGGCTGAGCAGCTAAGCAGCATGGTAAGGTGGCTGGCTGCTTGGCAGCTAGAGAAGGGTCAGCTGTGTTCCAGAGCACAGCAGGGGCAGGACACTATGTGTGGGAGGTAGAGAGGGTGAGGAGAGGTTGGAAGGATACAGCAAGGCTGTGCAGGACCTGGTGGCTGAAGAGTTCTAGAGAGCTGTCAGGATTTTAGGGCAAGGATCTTAGATACTTGAATCCTGAGAATCGTAGCCCACGTTGGGGGCTAAGGAGTCCAGATTTCCACATCCTACAACCAAGTCGAATATTTGTAGAGCATATTGATGGCCATAGAGCAAAGGGTGAGGCTATGCAAGGCCTGTAGGAGAACTAACACTAGATGGCGCCACTTGCTGCTCTTCCTGGTCTGCAGCTGTTGCTCAAATCTGCTTAGAAAGCAAAGGGGCAAAAGCCAGCCCTTGACAAGCTGGTCTGTCTTTGCTGCTTATAGTTTCTATCTAGGTAGAGTAAGAAGATCCCAGCCATCCGACTGGTAACACTGGTACAGGACAGGGCAATACTGTAATGGAATAACAACAGTGTCACAAAGGAACATCTAACCCACTAGAGGAGAGATACAGTGCTGATCTGTAAGCACCATAAGGTAAAGTGGATTTTGATGGGTGCATAGCAATGGAAGGGCAGACAACAGGAAACCCTGAACTAAACCTGCAAGGACAGGAAATGTTAGGCACATTAGAAGAGCTGCCAATCACTCGTTACAGACGTTATTGTCCCTACTCCTTTCCCCTGGGGCTCTCAGGGATCTGAGTGATGCTGATGGCACGTTTCAGGGTGAATGTGACAAACTGCTGAAGGAGTGAAGCTGCTGGGTCCCTGGGATGCAGAGAATGAGATACCATTCACTTACAGCCACATCAACAAGTGACGGGCAGCAGAACAGATAAACAGCGAGCAGACAGGGATGAGGGACCCCAAAGCAAGGCCAAGTGGGGTCTCTGGAATCAGTTAAAAAACACTTCCAAGGGAAAGGCCATGAGAAACAGCATCAACAAAGTCAGAGCTAAAGGAAAGACATGGAGTATAAAAGATTTTATTGTCAGCCACGCATAATGCCTTGTTTTTTTTCTGATACTGGGTTTTTTTTTTTCTGATACTAAAAGAAATGATTTCTGATCCTCCTTTAATAGAATTTATCTGAATCAATCAAAAGCAGATTTATTACTTAAAAATAATCTTTATCCAAGAGTGGTGGTACACACCTTTAATCCAGGTATTTGGGAGGCAGAGGCAAACACAGATCTCTTGTGAATTTGAAGCGAGCCAGATCTACACAGTGAGTTCCAAGCCAGCCATCCTACCTTGGTCAGCAATGACAATCCTCCCCTTCTGCAGCATTTCCCCTGGATATGTTCTTCTAAAATTCAGTGTTATCTAGATGGGGATGGAGCTCTGTTGGTAGAGTGCCTAGCATGTATGAAGTGTTGGGGTTAACATAAGCCTGGCATGGTAACAACACTGTTGCAATCTCAGCATATGGGAAGTGGAGGCAAAGGGACCAGAAGTTTGAGGATAACCACTAGATATATTTGAGGTCAGTTTAGGATGAATGAGCACCCTACCCAAATAAATATGGTGATACTTACCTGGCTGATACACTTACCTGGCAGAGGAGTTGCTATAATCATGGAGATAGTTTTCCCAGGATGAGCCTCATCCTCTCCATTCCAGATGTGCTGACACCAGCAATTTCCCCAAATGTGGAAAACTAAACTGCACAATTCATGGTGGTGGGTTGCATTCACACTTTCCTTTGAAATATAAAGAATGTAATCTACTTATTTTATTTCCCCACACCAATGTAAACAGGGAAGAGCATTTTGAATATGGCTAAAGATAATCACATAGCTACTTACTGTCTGTCATGCTTTCAAATGTAAAGTCATTTAGTTTTCAGGAGACATTTTATTACATATTATTACATTTATTACATATTATCATAAATGTGAGGGGGGAAGCATACAAGAAGCAGACATGGTAGCTCTTTTATTTCCCAGAATGTAGGAGGTGGAGGCAGAAGGATGAGAAACACAAGGCCATTCTTGGACACATAGCAAGTTTTAAGGCAGTGCCTTTACCCACTGATCCATCTTGCTGGCCCTGTCTTTTGCTTATCTACCACAGTCTTTTGTTTCTTTGCTTCCTTTTCTTGAATCAAGCTCCCATGAAAGAATTCTAAAACCTACTTGATTCCCATGAGGTCTAGTTTTCTTTGGGGGTGCCTATTCAATAAAACATAATGAATTTTCCTCAATGACTTTGACATCCAAGCTATTCAGAAATTATCATCAAGCATAAAAGAAATCCAGAGATTCAAGTAAAATGGCAACTTGTTTCATCATAACCATCTTATAAAGGGTTAAAGGCCTCAGGATGGCATCAGCCTTCCCTGGGAGAGTGATACAGTGATTTCTGCCATGTGGTGAGTACTCTTATCTTTGATAACGGGGTATGTCGCATGGTGATTCTCCAGTTACTGCTAATAGAAAGGGGGGGCACTAGCACCAGTATGAACTCTTATAGAAATATTGGCTCTTTACTGTGGCTACGCATTACACCACCATCCTGTAGAATTCCAGGGTACATTTATGATCTACATGTGATGATCTATTCTAACCTTCACACATGTTTTGTAATAGAAAATTTGGTACTTGAACAGATTTAGAATCTAGCAAAAAGTTATGCTTAATGGTATATACTTGTTAGCACTGGGAGACAGGAGGATCTGTGAATCCCAGGCTAGCCTAGGCTACATAGTAAGACTTTATGAGAAAAAACAAAAAACAAAAAGCAAGAGCTGGAGAGGCAGCTCAGCATTTAAGAGCACTTGCTGTTCTTGCAGAGGACCGAGTTCAGTTCTCAACATCGACTGGTATTCACACATAACTCAAATCACAATAAATCTTCAAATCCGAGATGTCTTGTAATATGAAATCCTCTTATGATACCTATGGGCTTAACCTAGGGTCATTGTACAGATGTCTAGTGTACACACTTGTTTACCTCTTCCTGCTTGTTGAGAAGGGGTACTTTGTAACATGGCTGCCGATCAAAATATGCTGTTAGTTTGGATGTAGAGGAAGAAGCTGGAAAGTACTGTTTTTCCGATTTCCTTTTGAAAGAAATTATTACTGTGAGCCCATGCATGCTAAACACGCATTTTATTACTGAATTAAGCCAGCAATTCTAAAAAACAAATTTGTCATAAAGGAAGACTGGAATTTCTCAAGATGGTCTGTGAATATCACAGGTTTGAACTAGAAATGAAAGGCAAAGCTCAAAGTTCTCCTTTTGATGGATGGAGAATGGAGAGTAGTTTACTAAGATAACAGAGTGCGCGCTGGGAGAGAAGCCATCTCTTTAATAGTTAACAACTGTTTTTACTTGAATCCCTTCAGGTTCTCCACCCTATTTTAAAAATAAACGACTGGTGTGAAATAATTGAATGTAAACGTCCTGAATCCAACAGATGTGTTTTACTAAGCTAAAATTTTGACGTGTGAGAACACACACCTGTACTCTCTACTGAACTGGTCAAACACAGGAGGGAGAATAATAAGAGAAAAGCCACCAACTAGTCGAAGTAATTGATGGAGCTGCCGTATGAAAGCCTTGGCTTCAAAAAGGAGGAAGACGGCAGGCGTTGTGATTTGCGCGATTAATCTCAGCACTGAGGCGGCAAAGACAGAGGACTGTGCGGGTTTAAGAGCAGTCTCAGCCTGGGCTTCCCCTTTCCCTCGCTTTCCACTCCCCAACATTGAGTGGAAAAGAGAGGTGACAGGAGACTAGGAGAGAACTGGAAATTGAAAACAATAAACAAGCAAGCAAGCAAACAAAAAACCACGTGGGCATTGAACAATTTGAAAACCGCCACGTGGGAAGTGTCGACTCGTGAAGTATTGGTAGGGTAGCCTGCTGGTGTTCCACCAAGCATCAGGTCGGTTAAGACTCCAGCAGCGCCTGTCTTGGGTTCCTCCTCTATCTGCCATTACACAAGCACAAACCTTCGAATGCCGAGCTGTAGAAATGTTTTGCTACCTCAGAGAGAGGGGCAAATAAAAAACAAAACAAAACCTCACAGGAACCAGGTAAGAGAAAAACCCTGTAACCCGCCTCGGAAACAGGAGCGCCAGTCCCCCGACACTTCGAGGCAGAAGGAGGCGGGGCTTCGTTGCGTCGTAAGTCGGCGCCGGAAGTTGGCGAGGCAGCGCCGGTAGTGTTTCTGTTTCTGAGGAGCGGAAAGAAGCTTTTGCGTGCTCAGAGAAGGGACGCTACTTCCAGCTGTGGAGGTAGGGAGTCGGCGGCTGATGATTTTGGAAGTAAATTTGTGGCAAAACCAGGAGAGACACTTGGCTTTAAAATCTTTGGGGGCATCCGGGAGAGGTAGCACACTCCTGCCATCTGAGCGCTTGGAAGCAGAGGTAGGAGAATTCTGCCTTCAACCAGCGCCTTGACTTTGAGCCTTGCTTAGGCTACAAAGTGAAGACTCTCAAAGTCTTCTCAAAGAACCAAGCGCGTAAATAAAGATCCCGGGTGGAGCTGGTCTCGAGACAAGCTTTGATGGAGCTGCTGCTCCTAGGTCAGATCTGAATTCCTTTGAGGAGTGAGATTGGGAAAAGAAACCTTCTTAACCTCTGTTTCCTCGTGTGTAAAGAGTAATATACTCCAGGATCGTGAAGAGTGTAATAACCATTCATAAACATTCCCCATGTTGTTTATTATTATTGAAAATGTGTTTTATTCTTTTTTTGGGGGGGGGGGGGAATTGAGACAGGGTTTCTCTGTGTAGCCCTGGCTGTCCTGGAACTCACTTTGTAGACCAGTCTGGCTTCGAACTCAGAAATCCGCCTGCCTCTGCCTCCCGAGTGCTGGGATTAAAGGCGTGCGCCACCACCCACCGGCGAAAATGCGTTTTATTAGTAAGACCCAGCCCACACCACAGTTTGGGGGAAGTATAGATAAAGAATTGCGACTTTTCCCTTTATTATTATTATTATTATTATTATTATTATTATTATTATTATTATTATTTTAGTTTCCCCGTCTGGGTATTGATCCTTTGGCCTCTGCATGCTAGCAAACATTCTACTGAGTTTTTCTCAAAGGCCAGAAAATAAGAACCTTGTATTACTTCTGAGAAAAAAAAAAAAAAGAGAGACATGTTTTGTGCGAAGACCCTGATATTCAGTCTTTGGCTCTGATTTCAGGCACTAACAATGGACGCTCAGAAAGATGTTCAGCCACCAAAGCAGCAGCCAATGATATATATTTGTGGAGGTAAAATTAACATTTAAATAATGCTTTACTTAAAAAAAAAACCCACCACCACTCAAAAATCCTCTCTTACGTGAGTAAAATTATAACGTGGAGCACTTTAGCTATCGTTAATTTAAAATCCCTCTCCCTTATTAAGATCTCTTCCTTTTATCTGAAAAACCCTTCTTCCTCCTTGGTCTGTTTTGGTAATAAGCATGCACTTGGATGCTTTGGTGTCTTGGTTTCCTCCTGTTGAAATCTGTAGTTATCATTTGCTTCCCCATAGTGTTTCTCTTTCAGGCACTGAATAAATGTGCTTTCTTTCCCAGAGTGTCACACGGAAAATGAGATAAAGTCCAGGGATCCAATCAGATGCAGAGAATGTGGATACAGAATAATGTACAAGAAAAGGACTAAAAGATGTATCCTTTTAAGTATACTTTCTAAATGTGAAGAGGAATAACTAATACTTGGATTGATAAAAGACTAAGATCTGATAAAAGTAGTAATAACTTTTGGATTATTTATTTTTTAAGTAGCGTGCATGTGGACTTATTAAGAATAAGAGCTGAGAGAGTGGAGACTCTACAGGAGGTATACCCAGATTAATGATTTTAATAGGATTTATTTTTTCCAAAATTGGGGGGCAGGGCCAGAGACAGGTAGCCCTTGGTGAATTCAAGGCCAGCTTGATGTACACAATTATTCCAGCTAGAGCTACTTAGTGGGACCTAGTCTCAAAGAACCAAATAGGGGCTAGAGAAATGGATCAGCAGATAAAAGCATTGCCTGGTTTTTCAAAGGGCCTATTTCTAGAACCAACATGATTGCTCACAATCACAGGTGGTTGGATAGACAGACCCGTGACCCAAGGGACCCAAATGGTACATATATGCATGCAGATCAAAGCATTCATGCATAAAATAAACCTAAGTAAGGAAATTAAAACCCAATAAATACATTTTTAATTTATTCATTTATTTAGGGTATTACTGGCCATCCTAAAACTCTGGCCTCAAACTCAGAGATCCACCTACCTTTTCCTACCCCCAACCTCCAAATACCAGGATTAAAGGCATGTACTGCCAGTGCCTGGCAAGGCCCCCCCCCCCTTTTTTTTTTGGTAAACATGATTAGCATTTTCATGTACCATTCATTATGGGCTCTCAGTAATCTAAAAACTAGTAGATACACAAGTCTTTTTTACTTCTCAGGAAATCTTTGTTTTTACTAGTAGCCATTGTTTGTTGTTAGTTTATGGATAATCTAAAGTGTAGAAGAAATGAATAACTTAATGGAAAGTGGTGAGGCCTACAAACTGTTTCATGGTAACCAACACAAACTCTTAAAAGTCATCCATTGTTTCAGTGAGGTTTTTTGTTTGTTTGTTTGTTTGTTTGTTTTGGTTTTTCGAGACAAGGTTTCTCTGTATAGCCCTGGCTGTCCTGGAACTCACTTTGTAGATTAGGCTGGCCTCGAACTCAGAAATCCCCCTGCCTCTGCCTCCCGAGTGCTGGGATTAAAGGTGCGCTCTTTAATCCTCTCATCCGGCTCTTCAGTGAGTTTTTAAAAATTATTTTTGCTTATCTTTTAATATTCTTTATATTATTATATTAATATATGTTACATTAGTAATATATGTTATTTATCTTGTATCCAAAAAAGTGAGCTACTGAAAATGGAAGTAGTGTACTTTATTTTTTTAGATAATCTCTGGTGGTCATAGTGAACTTCATTCTTTTGTTCATTTTCTATCCAATTGCAAGCTTGGTGCAGGGGGTGACATGGAAGCCTTAGTCTTATACAATTTTAAGTACTGTTTAAGATCCTTAACTCAATTCAACAGTGGTGGTATTTGATGCTCGATGAAATGGGGGAGTTCAGAAGTGTCTTCATTCATACATTTGCCTCATTGACGTTTCTCTTTAATGTGTAGCATTGGCTTAGTTTACTTAATGACTACAACTGTATGCCTATGATTTCATTTAGAAATGCAATTGTATTTTAATACTTTGTATAAAGGAAATTTTGATTCAATATATGGCTTAATTTATTGTTCTTGTAATTCCTCACACAGTGAAGATTAAAAGTGTTTCCCCAAACCACTTCTATTCAGTGTCTTGTTAGAAAGCCATCAAGCCAGATGACTTGCTTCAGGCCCTGGGATCCACATAGTGGAAGGGGAATGGACTCTTGAAATGGGTCTGTCCTCTGACCTCCACATGCACACCAAGACTTGGGCATGTGCATGTAGTACACCCACAGAGAAAAATAACTAAAATAGAACATTGAAAAAGGTCTGAAGAAGTAAGTCCCTGGGAAACAACTGCACTTTGTCCACAACTCTAAACTATCCAGAGTACTTGCTGTCTGTAGAACTGTAAAAAGTCAGGCCAGGCAGTGTGGCACACGCCTTTAATCCCAGCACTTAGGAGGCACAGGCAGGTGGATTTCTGAGTTCAAGGCCATCCTGGTCTACAGAGTGAGTTCCAGGACAGCCAGGGCTACACAAAGAAACCCTGTCTCAAAAACAAACAAAAAACCAAAATAAAACAACAACAAAAAAAAGAACTGTAAAAAGTCAAAAGTAATGGATAAAAATCAGAAGCAAATAGACTTAGCTGGGCAGAGGACTGGCTCAGCAGTTGAGAGCACTTGCTGTACTTTCAAAGGTCCCTGGTTCTGTTTGAATACCCATGTTGGGTCTATCCCAACAGACTGGAACTCCAGTTCCAGGGCATCTGACACTGCCTTCTGGGTGTGTGCACAGTCCACACAGACTTTGGTAGAAAAAGTTTCCTCACTTATGTAGATGCATATATCCCTCAGACCACATAGTTCTGGGAATTGGGTATAGTGAAGCCTGTCTGAAATCCCAGTGCTTGGGAGGTAGGGGCAGGAGGATCTAGAAAGGGGTTCAAGGTTGTCTCTGGCTACATAGCTAGTGAGAGGCTAAGAGTGACTCCTAGAACAGCAGGTGCTCCCCCAGGGGCTCTACTCTGTGGTGCTTTACTTTGTGTCTAAGTTTTCTTGACTCTGCAATCCTCCTTCCTTCCTCTCCTGTGTAATTGGGAGTGAAGGCCTACACTAGCAGGCACAGCTTGAAATACTTTTTGCTGTTGAAGAGCTCTGTAAGAATAAACTTTGGTACCCCTTGTGAGTTAGCTGTGTAACCCTTACTAGGCCTTTCTTTATATATCTCTGTTGGTCTTTTTTCTTTATGACAACAGATACTTTTTGCTTGTCCACAGTCTTCAGATTATTTTGACCTTTTTCAATTCAGCATAGATTGTATAGCCAGAAGAAAACATGAAGTGTGAAAAGAAAATTACAAGCCCATGGCATGACAGCCTTTCTCCAGATTGTTACAGTTTTTCCTCTGCAGGAAATCAGTGCTGTGGAAGCTCAGGTGTTTGCCTGAGCCTCTCTTTGCTATCTGGAGTGAGCGCCTGGAGCATGTGATGCAGTTTCCACATAAGTGAGACAGCTTAAGGATTATCCTAAAGATTGAGTCTTCATCTATAAATATGCAGTTTAGCATTCTCCAACATGAAACCCTAAATAGGTATATAAATGTAATGGCTTGAGCATTGGAATTGATACCAGCAATGGCCCCTTCCTGCAGACTTTTCTAAAAAGGAGAATTTATTGGATTTCTTTCATGAACTGGACACCAAATCTGAAATGTATTTAAAATGGAAGTTTCTCCACAAAACGACCTCTACTGTTTTATTCATCTGAATTGCTTCTGTCAATCATATTTGTATCTCCAGCACTCTAAGGGGTACCTTGCTCTTCACCAACCTCTCAGGGAATGTGGCTGTATGAAAAGAGGAAATGTGCCTTTCACTTATTCTTGTTTAAAGGATAGTAGACAAGTAAACCTAGTGTGCAACAGAGTCTGACGTTCCAATTAAGTATTTCAGTTACGTAGGACTAGACCCCACTTTCCTTAGGAGTACAGCAGTCTATTAACAGCGTTTTAAGTGGTGTGTGGTGGCACACACCTTTAATCCGAGCACTAGGGAGGGAGAGGCAGGCGTATCTACAGAGGGAGTTCCAGAACAGTCAAGGCTACACGCAGAAACGAAAAATCAAATCAAAACAAAAAGAAACACCGTTTAACTCGCTGTAAAACAGACTGAAACCCAAAGTGGGGGTTTCTGTCCTGGGTGAGGGCAGAAATTGCCTACGGTCTGTGAAGCCAATCAGCGGGCCGACAGCAGGGTTAGCCAATCGCAGGTCAGAGGGCTTAGTCTCCGCCCAGCCGCGTTAGCACCGGCTCGGGTCTCGGGTCTGCATCCTCCGCTGGCTACAGGGTGAGAACCAGGTGAGCACCCTCGGGGCGTAGAGAAGCGGCCGCACACGAACACTGTCGACGAACGCCCTTTCTGGTCTGGGAAGCCGATTGGAACTTTCCACCGCTGTGGTTCGCACGAGGGTGGAAGTTGGGGCAGAGTTGCCGCACTGTGGTTTCCTGGGGACAGCCATCTGCTTCAGCCCCGGGAACTACAGCCCAAGCCAGAGGATCGACTCCCTGCGCCGAAGCTTGCAGGTTGGCCCTTAAAGCTAGTTCCCAGGCTTGTCCTAGACACTTTCCCTGGGTCTGGCGGTGCCTGGAAACCGTTGTCATGGCTGGGGCATGCCATTTCCGTTTCTGGCTGCAGAGGGCGCCGGCCGCCTGGGTAGGAGAAGCTGAGTTTTCACGTTACTGGGGTTACCAGGAAACGCTACAGCATTTTGTACAGGAGATATTACTAATACTCTGATTAGGAAACAGGAAATGAATGTAAGCAGAGTGATGGCAAATAAATCAGACTCAGCCAAGACCAAGCTTTTAGACAGAAAGACTGAAAAGAAATACGGAAAAATTCTCCCGAGAACAATCAAAACCACCCTTTAGAAGTTGAGAATTAACGCTGAGGGGTGTGTATGGGGCAAAGGGGGGCATTGTCTCATGGAGCTCAAGCTGCCTGTATTAGTTATGTAGCTGAGGACGATCTTGAATTCATGCCAAGCCCACAATGAATTCATGTCCTTGCCACGCCAAGCTAACAAGCAATAATCTTAAGAAAATGTATTCTATAGGAGAGAAAAAAAAGCATAAAAGATTAATCATTGGGCAGTGCACAACTGTCTGTAACTCTAGCTCCTGTAATACAAATAAAAAATAAAGTTTTTCAACTTCTCCCCCAATTCCTTTAAAATTTTCAGATTATGCTTTTGATGGGAAGAATTCTTCACTCTCAGCCTAGAGGTATGGTATGAAAGCCACAGTCTAATGAACTCCCTGGCTGGATCTTATTCCAAAGTTGAAGAACTGTTAATCTTTTATACCCAAGGCAAAGCCAGCAGCAATCTACAGGAGAAGCCTACATGTCCTCCCTCTCCTTACACCACACTCCCAGAGTGCAAGGCCCTGAAACACACGTGTCTGTAAATTAGACCTCTGCTACCTTTGTTTTTAAAACAATCAATAGTAGGTTTAAGTGCAGTGCTGGGCAGTGGTGTCACATGCCTTTAATCCCAGCATTTGGGCGGCAGAAGCAGGCAGATTTCTGAGTTCAAGGCCAGCCTGGTCTACATAGTGAGTTCCAGGACAGCCAGGACTATACAGAGAAACCCTGTCTCGAAAAACAAAACAAAATTAAAAAAAAAAAAAAAAAGGAAGGGAGGAAGAAGGAAGGAAGACAGGCAGGCAGGTACTTTGCCAGTGGTGCCTAGCACTCCTAAGAAATGTATTCTACGGGAATATATATGTAGACACAAAATAGACATTTTTATAAAGCTAATGTTACCTGTTTTCTTTTCCCTTTTTATTTTTGGTAGAGGGAGAATTAGAATAGTTAACCAAGGCCCCGCCCTTTGCCAGGCGAGCGCTGCAGCACTGAGCTGTGCTCTGTTCTCTCACTTTTCTCTGAGACAGCTCACTAACTCCTAGTAGGATTTTCTGAGAGTACCTGAATAAACCACAAAAATGTTTCATCCAAGTATGTCTGATGGTTCAGGTGTCCTTTGGAATTAGTGGCGTATGTTGGGTCTTCTGTCTTTTCTTCAGGCCAGTCTCAGCTTACCAACTGAGTACAGACAGCCAGTGCCCAAGCAGCACAGCTGTGTCAGGAGAACAAAGATGCGGACAGCTCCAGCCATTGCTCAGTGAAGCGCAGTGATTCATAACAGAAAAATGATCAGTTCATGATTTTCATCAATGTCCTGTGTAATTTACCTCCCAGTAGGGAAGCTAACATTTCTAATTGCCACAGGTTTAAGGATTTTACACAGGAAATTTTTTTTTAAAGAAAGAAAAATACTTCAGAAAGACTTAGAAAAGCTTGTGAATCTTGATGACTGTGCTTTTTTTTGTTTGTTTGTTTTTCGAGACAGGGTTCTCTGTGTAGCCCTGGAACTCACTTTGTAGACCAGGCTGAACTCAGAAATCCGCCTGCCTCTGCCTCCCAAGTGCTGGGATTAAAGGCGTGCGCCACCACGCCTGGCTGATGGCTGTGCTTTTATTGCGTGGTATGAACATAAGTTTGTAATACGTGCTTTTTTTTTTTTTGGTTTTTCGAGACAGGGTAGCCCTGGCTGTCCTGGAACTCACTTTGTAGACCAGGTTGGCCTCGAACTCAGAAATCCGCCTGCCTCTGCCTCCTGAGTGCTGGGATTAAAGGCTTGCGCCACCACGCCTGGCTGCAATACGTGCTTCTTGTGTGTTTGTTTTTGTCAGATTGATGCAAACTGGCGTCATCTGGCAAAAGGGAAATAAAACTGAGGAATTGCCTCTATAAGATTGGCGAGTCTGTGGAGTATTTCTGATTAATGATTGATGGTGGAGGGTCCCCCCCCCTCCGCTGTGGGTGGTCCTGGGGGTTATAAGAAAGATGGCTGCTTTGGGAAGCGAGCCAGTGAGCCGCACCCCTCTATGGCCTCCGATTCAGCTCCTGCCTCCAGTGAGCCACACCCCTCTATGGCCTCCGATTCCTGCCTCCAGGTTCTTGCCCTGAATTCCTGCCCCAACTTCCTTCAGTGATGAATTGTAATCTGTGAGGTGAAATGAATCTGCTCCTTCCCAAGTTGCTTTTGGTCATGGTGTTTGTCCCAGCAACAGAAGGAAAACTGGGTTCGTTTTTGCTTTACTGCCAAATCTCTGTTAGTGTGGAGTTTTCATGACAGAATAGACAAGTTTTATAAATCTGAAAGCTTTTTTAAAAATGGGTTTTTATTTTGTTTTGTTTTGTTTGTTTGTTTATTGAAACAGATCTCACCATATAGCCTTGACTGGCCAAAACTTGATATGAAGACCAAGCTGGTCTAGGACTCAGAAAGATCCTCCTGCTCCCAAATTCTGGAGTTAAAAGCATCTGGCTCCACCTTGTGTCTTTGTTTAATTCTTTAGATTTTTTTTAAGTTTGGGAAAGGAACTAAGAGTGTTTTAAGCAGACTCCTATTTTATTATACAGGGATTGTGCCTGCATGTGTCTGTGCATCACACATCCTGTGTCCACAGAAGCCAGAGACTGCCCCAGATGACCTGGAGGAGAAATAACAGGACTGCTGTGGACACTGGGAGTGAACCCGAGCTCTGCTGTCGGCCACTGAGCCATCTCCCCAGTCCCACACTTAGCAAACGACCGACCGTTACGTGCCAACCTGTTGAGATACACAACTTCATTTCAGGAGGCTTTGCTACTTGCACGCACATCTGTGTGGGAGGGCTTATCTTTCTAGCACCCAGTGACAGCTTCACTTCGTGTCAGAAGCATGTGGTTCTGCTCTATCAAGAAGCCCTCAAACTTGATTTTTATATAACCTGTAGTTTTGCACCAGAATGTTTTGTCATTCTGTCAGGCCTCGTTTAAGGTGAAGTCTTAGATAACACATATATGATGAATATTTTGACTTGGTTAATATTGAGAGGAAAGTTCAAAACAGACAGCCTTCCTCTTTGAGGAAAAAAAAAATCACTTTGCTTATTTCCCTCTAAGAGCACTCAGGGCTACCTAAATTGAGCTAAATTATATATACATACATATATACATATTACACATATATGATAATGATATAAAATATATATCATGATATAAAAATATATGACATATATAATTGAGCTAAATTATGTATATTAGATTCACATCTGTTTTTTTTACATTATGTTTCAGCCATGACTGCTAAGGCTAAGGACTGTCCATCATTGTGGGGCTTTGGAACAACAAAAACATTTAAAATTCCCATTGAACATTTGGATTTCAAGTATATTGAAAAATGTTCAGATGTGAAACACTTGGAAAAAATTCTTTATGTGCTGAGGTAAGCATTTAAAAAATGATTTCATGCTTTTTACGCCATTGCCTCCAGGGAGACAAATCAACAGTGGGAATTATCAATGTTGAAGTCAGTACATAGGTCCCTTATTGGTTTGATTCTGTGGCTCAGGGCCACATGAAACATGGCTGATTAGGATCCAAGTGGGTAGTCAGCTGGCCTCCACTGTGCTGGCCAAGAAGAGGTAAAGCCATGGAAACACAGCTGCTGGGGGAGGCGCACTCTTTGGTTCTCTGACAGCTAAGGGTGACTCAGTGCTGCCTGATCCCAGGGAAGATGGTGGAAAGCCTGGAACAGGAAGTTATCTGAGCCTGGTGATGTGAAGTCTTGTGTGGGTATCAGTGCCTCATTCTCAGCCGTTCCACTTCAGAAAGCCTGAGAAGGGAAGCAAGCTTTTAACAATGCAGCTGATTGTCATGAGTTTCAAGGGTCTCTGCTCCGTGGAGTACCAACCTGGGATGTCAGTGGGTTTCCTGAGAGATTGGATTTGAAGAAGAGCGTTCGACTGCAGAAGCACTTGTGGCTCCTGAGCCAATAGGCTTCTCAGGATGCAGTCATGATTCTTGGCTCTTCACTGGTCCTTGCTTTTATTTTCTCTGACCATCTTCCCTTTAAAAAACTTATTTTTGTATGTATGTATGTATGTATGTATGTATGTATATATGAATGTTGGCACATATATGCCAGTGCCCAAGGAGGCCTGTGGAGTTCAGAACTTCATCTAGCTTTCTAGGGAAGGGATTCTGTTTCTTGAGTGGTTTAAGAGTGTTTTGTCTAAGCTGTTTCTCAGCCATTTTCTCCTCATACATTAAAAACAAATAAACAATCAGGCCTGGAGAGATGGCTCAGTGGTTAAAAGCACTGACTGCTCTTTCAGAGGTCCTGAGTTCAATTCCCAGCAACCACATGGTGGCTCACAACCATCTGTAATGGGAATCTGATGCCCTCTTCTGGTGTGTCTGAGGACAGCAACAGTGTACTCACATACATACAGATACTTAAATCTAAAAACAAACAGGCCACCTTGACAAGGCTGGGGATGTTTTAGAATGTTGGCCTAGTATCCAGGAGACACTGGGTTTGATTCACATCAGTGGAATTTGGTGGCAAACATTCACAATCCACCACAAGGAGTGTGAGTCCAGAAGGATTAGAAGTTCATGGTCATCCTACAGGATGTAGAAGTCAGCCTGGGCTATATGAGACCTTGACTCAAAATGAGATTTTTTTTTTAACAGAAACTCTTTGACATGGAAGCCTACATTATCTGTCAGCCTGTTTCTAATACTGAATTTCCAGTATACATTTTGAAATCGCTCTGTGCATAAAATGAACATATATATGTTAGGAATTACTTATTGAAATTAAAAATGTATTATTTTATGCATATGGATGTTGAGCCTGTATGTCTGTCTGTGTACATCAGTAGCCACAGAGGCCACAAGATGATGGCTGGAGGGAGTCAGATAGCCTGAAACTGCACTGACAGAAGTGAGCTACCACGTGGGAATGAAGTCAGGTCCTTCGGAAGAGCAGCCAAGCTGGATCCCTGGCCCCTAATTCGACCTTTGATATGTGTAATGCACCTTGTTTTCTTCGGAGTCCTCAGCCCTGTGTATGCTGTAGATTTGCTGATGGGAATGGCCAGTGATGGCCGAGCTAGCCTCCCAGCTCCCGCCTTGCACAGCCCTCGAGATCAAGGACCCCTAGAGCCTTGGAGTAGGATGCTGACTCTAAAATTAAACTGCTTTTTAAGGTCTGGTGAAGAAGGCTGCTATCCTGAACTCACGGAGTTTTGCGAGAAGTGCCTCACCGACTTGGCTCCTAGAAGTCGAGCTCTGAGGAAGGACAAGCCTGCAGAGACAGCGTCCAGCTTCTCAGCGGAAGAGTGGGAAAAAATCGACAGTGATCTAAAGGTGGAGCAAGCACCCATCTCTGGCAGCGCGCTAACACTGCGTGTCCGCTTCACTCACCCGAAATTCTGCCCTTCCAGCTTGTCACTGACCGGCTTTTAGGGGTGACTACTTCCAAAGGAATGGTGGCTTCCTAATTCTAGTAACTTACTGTGAATTTGTGTGTGTGAATGCTTTCTGTATCATGTTCAACCATAACCAAATTCACCCTCTGTTTCTTTCTATAAAGATACTTGGGGCCGGGTGTGGTGGTGCCACCTATAATCTTGGCACTGGGGAGGCAGAGGCAGGAGATGAGAAAGAGTTCAACCCTGGTCACACAGTGAATTGGAGGTCATTCTTGCCTACACAAGACTCAGTCACAAAAAACAAAACCAGAAATACTTGATATTTGGCTGTGGTTATTTGTTTGTTTTGGACTTTCTTGATTTCCCCTAAATAAATTAGAATTCAAGTCATTTGAGTGATGAATTTAAAAATATTTTTGTCTAGATGGCAGTATTTTTATAGTAAATCTTGAGATCAGGTAGTGAAACCGAAGCTGTTTTTTTTAGGGTCAGTGTTGCTGAGATGCACCCCCAGAGGGAGGCAACAGAAGCTCGGGGAGGAAAAGTGTACTCAGCTTACACTTCCACATCACTGCTCATCGCAGAAGGAAGTCAGGGCAGGAACTCAGACAGGAACGTGAGGCAGGAGCTGCTGCAGAGGCCATGGTGGGGGGCTGCCTCCTGGCTTGCTCCCCAAGGCTTGTTCAGCCTACTTTCTTATAGAACCCAGGACCACCAGCCCAGATACAGCACCACCCACCATCACTGGGCCCCACCAGTCACTGATTAAGGAAATGCCTTAGAGCCAGAAGGATCTTATGGAGGCCTCTTCTCAATTGTGGTTTGCGCCTCTCAGATGAGCTTGTGTCGAGTCGACATAACTAGCCTGCATATTTGTTCTTTTTGTGAATTGTTTTGCTTCATTTAGGTGTAAACAACAATGTAGTTTGTATACAATAATATGCTTATGTTTGGATTGAGACTGTATTGAATTCTTGGATATTTTTATTATTGACAGTGTATTATAGCCCAGGCAGGCCTCAGATGGCCGGTTCTCTTAGCTCTATGTTTCAAGTGCT
>CACVCL010030452.1:0-48928 GCA_902729485.2 Mus minutoides
GTTGTTGAGCTCCATTTGTCATGGCTCCATAGAGAGAAATGTACCAAAACCTATGGTTTTGTGCTGCGACCTCTTGCAGCTTCTGCAGACTCAGACTAACTGGCAAAGTGATGTCAGCTGAGACAGGCTCAGATGCTCTGACTTTCACTGATCTTCACTTCTTTCTCCTGGTGTTACCAGTGATCTGAATCCCTCTTGCTGATTTATGCCCATTTGGATGAGGCCTAGCTATTTCTGCCTGGTCATGCCACCTCTGCTGGTATCTGATCCTACTGAGCTGGACTGCTGATATACCTGTGAAATGTTTGGAATTGGGTCAAGCAACCACTGAACACTTGTGAACTGAACAGCTGATTTCCTTACAAGCAGATGGGATTTGGTCCAAAGAACAATTTCTAAGCAGGTCCTCGTCCCATGTATTCTTTCTTTTTTACTACCACTGGTATGTGGTGGTCTACAAGAGAGGTTAAAACATTGAAGAACTATAGCTAATAGTAGTAGTCTTTAAACAAATGATAGTTTCAGCATGACTTCTGTATTCCAAAGGGTTATTTTTTATTAGCAAAAACATATATCTTATATTTAAGACCAAGGGTTATCTAATAAAATTAAGAAAAATAGTTAAAATAATATTTCTAATATGCTAGAAACTATATTCTTAAATATGCTTGTGTACACAGTATCTTGATGTGAAAGATATTTTATGATTGTATGATAAGGTTATGAAATTCACTAAATATATTTTTTACTTCATTTCCATGGGACCCCTGCATGACTGAAATTCATTTTATGGCCTATATTTACATTTGTGAAGTGAAGAGAGTGAATATATCATCCAAGTCTTGCTTTTGAAAAAGTCTGTGAGACAAAATTAACGGTCAAATGAAAGAACAAAATTAAGAATCTGAACATACTTTTAATGATTTTGGTATTTTTCTGTTTGGTAACTTATCAAGAGAAACTTTATTATAATATTTTCAATTATTCTTTGATAATTGTATACCTGGGTATCAATGTATATTTTTTTTTCAATTTATCCACAACACAAATAGACATGTAGCCTACTACTACCCCTCCACAACTTAACCAGGTCACCCCAACACAGTATATGATAGTTCCTCTTCACATCCAGCTCTCTACTACAATTTTACAGCTCTACCTGGATTATCTCAAATGCATATATTTGAGGTATCTTCATGATCACCAACCTTCTTATGTACCTCCTCAACTACACCCATGTTGTCCCCAACATAAACCCTTAACAAATTCACTTTCTTTTAATGCACTATATTCAGATTGTGGTCCTTACAGAAAATGGTGTGGAGTCTTCTATTGGAACAAGGACAATCTTAGTGGCCTCTCCTCTAAAGTGAGAGTATTATTCCTCTCTTGGAAGGCATCTATTGCTTATTGTTCCTCAACAAGGGATGAGGTCTTACATGCCCCTTGCCTCCTCATACCTTATGCTGACAGACGTTACTGTGTGTCAAGCATTTGCAGGTTATCACAGATGTTGTTATTCAAGAGTGTGGCAGTCCTGTCATTGAATAAATATTCTGAAGCTCATTTCAACTACCTCTGACTTTTGAAAACTTTTTGTGCAATGTTTCCAGAGCCATACGATGGTAAAGAAGGGTAATATAGGTGTGCATATCATAATATAAATGACCCCTCCATATTTACTTATCCTGTGCACTTTGTTTGTCTTCCAGTCTTTGTGCTAACACTGGCCTGTTACAAAAATAAGCTTTTCTGATGATAGCTGAGTATTCACAAATCTATGGGTATAAAGATAAATATTCTAGAACTGACCTGAAAACTATTTTCCTAATAGCTAGTTCTCATAGGTGCTTTGTAGGGTGCTGAGTTATACAAATCATCAATAATGTTAACAATTGATGAGATATGCATAGGCAATATGACCTTGCAGGCAAGATGTTTCCACTGGTAAAATAGAGGCATGAAGGATACGTGTGAAATCAACCATTCTGTCTTTAGATTTGATGCCTGCTCTATAAGAATTCTCTTATCCCTACTACTTTAAGCCAACTCAAATGCTTTGGCTTGCAAAAACATTAGCACTGGTCAGGTGGAGGGCATTCCATTGTGTTGCTAAATGGACATGTTGTAGAACTGAGTTCTAGATTTTTGTATTAATACACAGAGAACATCTTCAACCTTGGCCAGACAAAGAAAGAAAAAGAAAAAAAAAAAAAAAACAAAAACAAAAAACAAAACAAAACAAAACAAAACAAAAACAGTAACTGTGACACACCTCCCTCGACCAGCAAGAAAGTCACACCACCACCAGGATCTTCTCAGTCAGCTTTATTCTGGAGCCCCTTGATAGTAGATTCCCAGGACCCTGGACAGCAGCAGAGCTGCTGCTTTTATACTCTCCCAGGGAAGGGAGGAGGGTGTCATAGTGGTTGCAGATTGGTGCACCAAGATACACCTCATTAGCATGTGGCCCGTTCATTGGTGCCACAAGCCACACCCATTAGCATATTGCCCATTCATTGGTGCCACAAGCCACACCTCATTAGCATATTGCCCGTTCGGGAGGGCCTATTGCTTGAGGAGGACCTGAAGAGAGCTGCACATGAGCACTAGACTCTCCTCCCTGGCAGCCTGCCAGTCCCCCGCCATCTTGTAATGGAGCCAGAGGCTGCCAGAGCCAGAGCCTTGCAGGAGCTGGAGGCTTGCTGGAGCCCAGGAGGCTTGCCGGAGCTCAGGCGGCTTTGCTGGTCAGAGCTTGGGCAGTGTTTTCGGAGCTCAGAGCTGCCAGCTTTTTACATCTCCCGGAGAGCCTAGGCTTCACGGAGATTAGGCTGCCTACAGGGCCGAGGCTCCACAGGACCATGGCTGTAGAGCCCCCTTGGCTTCACTGAGAAACCGTGGCTTCCTATAAGTAACTGATGAAATACAATCAACAATTTTCTTTATTTCTACATGCATAACCAAACATATATAAACATTGCATATACATACACACAAAGGGTTAGATATAATAAAATGTATAGTAATATTTACATGGAAACAAAAATAAAAGAATTTCTGCAAACTATAATTGGTGGGAAAAGATATTTTATTGAATAAATAAGGAAAGAAAAACAATGGTCCTAAGTATATTTATGACTTTTATTAAGTACAAATATTCTCCATATTTCTCATCCCTGAATTTGAGCAAACACATGCTAAAACAAGTCTATGAAGCTGTATATTTACATAGCCAGCAATAACTGTCAACTTAAGGGGTGTCTTTATTCAGTTCTCAGTCTCTTAAAGGTGTATAACTCAATTGACTTATTTATCTACAAAGCTATGAGTGTTAAAGCAATCTCTTTTTGGATTTTGTGTATTTCCATAGAAAAAAAAAACCTAGAACAATCATTTAAAACTTGTTCTCTGTACCCATTACAGATTTCTATGTCAGAAATTGCAGGGAGAGCAGAAGTTACCAGAAAATGTTTACCTAATTCTCAGTGAATCACAAACATCAAAGATGCAGACATCACAGAAATAGTAACTTCATGTGCCTTTATAATTTCAGTGATGATATAATATTTACAATAATACCATGTTTTCCTGGAAAAAATTAGATGCCAAGGTAACATAGAAAATTTAACAAATACTTCATGGAAACTGCTGCTTCACAGTATAATAGGGAAGAAAATGATTTTCTAAGTTCAAAAAAAAAATGAATGTGATTGTAAATAATTTAAACCTGTATGCAGCATAGATTATCATTTTAATGGTTTTCTGATAACACAAATGAAAGCAGACAGCTCTCTGAATATGAAAATATGAACAGGTGTACACTGTAGAGATTGTATAAGGATAAACAGATATGTCAAATATGCTCAAAATAAATACTTTTCCCATTTATTTATCTTAGGTTCTTTTTTGTGTGTGAGAAAAAAAGACCTCGATCCTAAAGTTCCAAACTACATGAGCATTTGATTGTATTCTCATCTCCTTAACTGCTTACTCACATAGTAAGGAGTGAGAAAAATACATGTTTACATATGTATTTAGTATTTATCATGGTTGGAGAGCATAATTTTCAGTTTTATTGTACACTAATGAGTCAGAAGCTTAGGTATCAATGATTCAAACATAAAGTAAGTCTTCATTTCTTTTAAAATGCATTTGATCTTCTGCTGTATCAAGTTTATTCATGCAAAGGCTACTGTAACTGGACTCTCAGTCTGCCTGTGTCATTCTAACTACTGATACTAGGAAAAGTGTTTTGTAGATTTATTTTAAAATGTTTGGACTTGTGTAATGGTTTTTACAAAGACCTGGAAAGGATGACAATGCAACAGAATGGATTACTCACTCTTGAAGAGACTATCTCTAGACTCTTTCTACCCAAGTGATATCTCTCAAACCCATGATTTTGCTAGTCATACATCAGGTGTCAACAACTATTTCTCAGATTAATTTGTTTTCTTATACAAAAGACAAGATTAGAGGATTCTATTACAGTATAGCCATGGACCACCTAAACAAATGGCACGGTATTAAAACTATATTTTTAAATAAAATGTACAAAACATATTAGAGCTAAACAAGAAAGTTGTTTTTAATACTTTGAGTAAATAAACAAAAACACTAGATATACCAAATACACTCTTGCTCCCATAACTAATGTTTTAAAGTAATTTCTTCCAAACTGAAACATTTATGTCCCTAAGGTAGACTCTTTAAAAAAAAATCATCACATTTCAAATGATTAAAAGGATGCATTAGGACTTGAGAGAGACATGAATGTTGTAAATGAATGGTATAGTACAACTTGGATTTGAACATATTTATAATTGAGATATGACTCATGAATTCTGGGAAGACAGATGAGGAAATATAAAATTTAGGTTCATATGACATTCATAAAAGTGGTTGCATTCAATGTGACATTAAAGTTGTAAAAACATGACACAAGATTATGACTGATAGAAAACTTTTTGTTTGTTTTACTTCTTTTTGATTGAAAAAAATTTAATAGACATTTTCTTCATTTACATTTCAAATGCTATCCTGGAAGTCCCCTATACTGTCGCCTGACCCTGCTTCCCAACTCACCTACTCCCACTTCCTTGCCATGGCATTCCCCTGTACTGGGGCATATAATCTTAAGTTTATATGGAGTTTAATCTTAAGTTTTACTGGAGCTAATCTGAAGGAAGGACCATCCAGAGACTACCCCACCCAGGTATCTATCCCATAAACAACCACCAAACCCAGACAGTATTGCATATGCCAGCAAGATTTTGCTGACAACACCCGGATATAGCTGTCTCTTGTGACACTATGCCAGTAACTGGCAAATACAGAAGTGGATGCTCACAGTCATGTATTGGATGGAACACAGGTCCCCCCAATTAAGGACCTATATAAAGTACCCAAGGAGCTAAAGGTGTCTGCAACCCTATAGGAGGAACAACAATATGAACTAACAAGTACCCCCCCACACACACCCAGACCTTGTGTCTCTAGTTGCAGAGGATGGTCTATTAGGCCATCAATTGGAGGAGAAGCCCTTGGACTGATAGAAATCTAACTATGAACTAAAAGTTTAAATGACATTTTAAAGGGAGATGATATAACCTGGAGCTAGTTCTTGATAAACAGCTGATTATGGTTGATATTTATTGTGTATTTAAGACACGAGTATATAAGAAGACATGTTGAATATAAATCACTGACATTCTCTTTTAGTATATATAAATATTGGCTAGTACATAAATATACGATACATCGCAAATATATTATGAACCACATTAAAATATCAAAAGTTGACTTGCCAAACAGACTATTAAAATACATTCAGAAGTGATCTTTGAAAGAATAATATTGGAGAAACTAGAGTTATAAAGTTAGAAAGAACTGTTTTATGTTAACATCTATGTACTTACTACATATGCCAAGTGATTAAGATGCTTAGAGGAACATTAATTTATTGTAAAGCTGATAATACTATGTTAGAAAAATACTGAGACAAAAATGAAAGGGTATTATATAGAATTCATTAAAATGTCAATACATTTTGGTGTGATGAAACAGAGTTGGAAATACCATTTTAGAGTTAAATGAAATGTGTTACCTGAGGACACAGTGTAAATTATGGCATTGTTATTTTTCAGAAGTTGAATTTTTACAACAATTTTAAAAATCTTAGCTTTTTCATAAACAGTTTTTTATGCAGCATCTTGAGAAAATGGTGTGCAAAAACATTTTTTCCACCTCTGGTAACCATTATTTTTGTAGTTTGTATCATTTAACTATATATGTATGTATAAAGATATATAGAGAGTTATGGACCATATATATATATGTCCTGGATCCTGAAAGGTTTTTTCACATTGACTTAATTATAATAAGCTTAGAAGAGTTCCTTAAGTAAAAAGACAGATGATGTGGTCACCACTAACTGATATTGCCTTTCATAGGTAGAAATTTCTATATTCCATTATACAAAATTATTACAAACCTACAGGAAAATAAGTACAATGACCAACTTAATGAAGCTTCAGTGAGATTTCTGTATTCTTCTGTCTTAATAGATACAACACATGATAACAGTATCTTAGAATATATATATTTTACTATATTTACCTTTCTAATCTTTATTTATTTATATTTTATTTATTTATATTTCAAATAGTATTGCCCTTCCTAGTTTGCCCTCGGCAAACCCTCTATCCTATCCCCTTCTCCTTGCTTCTATGAGGGTGCACCCCACCCACCTGCTCACCCATTCCTGCCTCACTGCCCTAGCAACCCCCCAGGCTGGGGCATCACACTGGACCAAGGGCCTCCCATCCCATTAATTCCAGAAAAGGCAATCCTCTGCTACTTATGCAGGTAGAGGCATGGGTCACTCCATGTGTACTCTTTGGTTGGTGGTTTAGTCCCTGGGAGCTCTGGGGGCATCTGGTTGGTTCTTGTTGTTCTTCCTGTTGAGTTGCAAACCCCTTCAGCTCCTTCAGTCCCGTGCCTAACTACTCCATTGGGGTCCATGTACTCAGTCGATGGTTGGCTTTGAGCATGTGCATCTGTATTGGTTAGGCTCTGGAAGAGCCTCTCAGGGGACAGCTATACCAGGTTCCTGTCAGCAAGTGCTTCTTGGCATCATCAATAGTATCTGGGTTTGGTGTCAGCAGATAGAATGGATGCTTACTTGGGCCTTTCCTTCAGTCTCTACTTCACTCTTCTTTCTTGTGTTTCCTTTTGACAGGAACAATTATGGGTTAATATTTTGAAATACATGAGGAGTGGCCCCATCCTTCAACCGGAGACCATGACTAATCTCTGGATATGGTCTCCACAAGTTCTCTTTCCTCTCTGTTGGGTATTTCAGATAATTCCCATTAGGTCCTGGAGCCTCTTACTTTCCTGGAATCTGGGAATTTCTAGTGTACTCCCAATGCTACACACCTCTCTTCAATTCCCTGACCCTCTGTATTTCTTCTCTGTCTCCTCCCATACCTAATCCTACCCTGCTTTTTCCCTCCCCCTCTCCTCTTCTCACTCTTTTAGGTCCCTCATTCCCCTCTACCTCCTGTAATTACTTTGTTCCCTGTTCTAAGTAAGACTGAGTCATCCACACTTTGTTTCAGTTTTATGTGGGTAGGGTATTTTGCCTACATGTTTGCCATTGAACCACTTTTTTTTTTAACTTGGGAGACAGGAAGAGTATATTATATTCACTGGAGATGAAGATACAGCAGTTGTTAGCTACCAAGTGTTTGCTGGAAATCAAATTCAAATCGCTCTGGAAGAGCAGTGAGTGTTACCGCTGAGTGATTTTCAAGTTGCATGAGTTTAATTTTTAAAAGCAACTTTCAAAATGCTAGTTCATACTACATCCTTGTATTAATTGCTTTCTATACATAATGAAGTCTAACAGATGAATCCACATAAACACAAACAGTGAAAGGAATTCTGAGTGTCATTAATGTCCTTGATCTGCCCTTAATCCTATTCTGCTGATATTGCATGCAGATACCCTAATACTTAAATATTTTATCAATTTTATCAAATGAAGAACCCCATCCAGAATTCATTGAATCCACAATGTTCATGGTATATACTGATACTTTGCTAAAACCAAAAAGCGACTATTGCTTACAGGCTTCTTAGGTATTGCAGTGTATCACATGTGACAAGTAAGTTAGTAAAGAGTTATCAAGTGTAATGGAGAGATAAGATAGCCAAACTAGAATGAGGACCTTATGAATTAACCAGAACCCCCAGACCTCGTGTCTCTAGCTGCCTATGTAGCAGAAGATGGGCTAGTTGGCCATCATTGGGAAGAGAGGCCCCTTGGTCTTATAAACTTTATATGCCCCAGTACAGGGGAACGTCAGGGCCGAGATGTGGGAGTGGGTAGGTAAGGGAGCAGGGCGGGGGATGGGGGAGGGTTTAGGGGAATTTTGGGATAGCATTTGAAATGGAAATGAAGAAAATATCTAATAAAAATTGGAAAAAAAAAGAATGAGGACCTTGACATCACCCTTGCCACATCAAAAGAAAGCAACCAGTATTTACACAATATAATGGATTAGGTGACTGACCCATTGCCTATATTTCCACTGCCAGGAGTCATATGTGCTAAGACTTTCCCATGTATTTCTTTCAATATTACTAATATGCTACAATTCTTTCATGTTTACATAAAATAGGCACCTAAGTTAGATGAACTAGTTCCATGAAAACAAACTCCGAACTCAAGAATATCACTGTTATCAAAGCATTGTCAATCTTTTCCATATTTATCATCTTCTCTCATGTAAAATCATTCTAAGGAGAAGTAGATCAAGTCTATGAGGTAAATTAGATACACCTTGGATGGCCTAACATTTTGTGTATTTTCGTAAAGCACATGATATATACAGATCTGAAACTACTTTAATATTTCTCTAGGCAAATCAAGTATATGGTTAGAGTTGATAATGGTATATTAAAATTATTTAAAATAAATTAGTATTTATTTTTTTTTAAATTATATGTCATATCTGAAAAAGATTGTAAACTGTTTTTCTTATTCATATATTCTAGTGAGGACTCAAGTTCTTTTTCATATATAGTTTTTACTTAAGTTATGTGAGAATAAAGCAAAGTCATTATCAGTATCCCATTATAAAGGAAATGTCCTTGATTTATTTCAACAGTTTTATGCTGTGCTCTTTACTCCCAAAGTATATTTTAAATGAAAAACAAAAAACAATATAATAATAATATGAAAACAAACTGTGTGTGTGTGTGTGTGTGTGTGTGTGTGTGTGTGTGTGAGAGAGAGAGAGAGAGAGAGAGAGAGAGAGAGAGAGAGAGAGAGAGAGAGGAGTTATTAAAGAAAAGGCAGGCATAAATAAGACTTCAAATATGCACAGAGCAAAATATGAAGTAATGTGACATCAAATGTCAATGTCAGGGAGACATCAGTATCATTGTGACACAGAAGGCACAAGGTGTCTTTATAAGTAAGAAACAGTCTTGCTGGAAATATGGACAGGCTCTCCTGACAGAGCCTATGATAATAATTTGTCAAAGAGCTCACAAATGTTTCAGAAGAGAAGGCACATATGATCACTGAGTATTTTTATCAAAGTTGCACATAAGGGAAATAATAATGGCAAAAGAATCATCTGTCTGAGAGACAGATGCATAATTATAACATAAATAAAATACACGTTCATATCAAAGTACATTCAAACATCAGCTCCAAATACCTTATTGTCCCCTTTGGATTTAATAAGAAATATATTTGTATAATAAGATAATGCAAACATCTCTATTTTATAATGAATGAAAAGACTACTCCCTTTAATAAAGAGAGTTTATGTCTATTAGCCTGGTCAAGAGAAATGTTTAATTTTATTTTCCAAATGGAGAAAGGTGAAATTATATACCACCCTTCATGAAATTAACTCATAAGACCAAAAGTAAGAGGATATTAATGATTTTATATAATTTACCTCATTTCCTTTATCTACCTGTAAATCATGTAATAAAATGATTTTACAAAATATTTGGAATATAATGATGCATTTTTCTCTAATATAGTTCATCAAAAACATTTAAAATATTTTAGCATTAATTTTGTTTTTAAATGTGAATATTCTGTGGCATCCTCCTCTACATGTTCCTTCCTCCCTGACACACCCCTAGAAAGACTGAAGTAATGGGAGTATGATGTTTAAGATTTCAAAGGTACAGAGAAGAAAAAAATGTGGATATGCTGGTTGATCAGCCATCTGCAACTGCAGTATCCTGGGCCCAGAACCAAAATTAAGTTCAAACCTCTGCAGTTAACAGAGGTAAAGCTAAGCAACTGTGAAAATATGTTTAGAACTTTATGCAATCCACTGGAATTGAAAAGAGAAAGTAAAAATTTCAAGATCCAAATACTAAAAATCAGAGAAGTTACTGACCTTAACCAGACACATTCTCATTTTCACTTCATCACACATTCTGATGATGCATTGTTTATGAGATTTTAAAAAACTGCATGTATATTCCATTAAATAGATTGGACATTTTACCAATTGTTAAAGAAAAAGATTGATTTTGTATTTTAGGATTTACATACCAAACAATGATGAATTGCATAAGTATATCAATCTGAAATGTATGTTTCATCATACTAGTAGTTCACTGAAAATCAATACCATTTAGAAAATGATGAGAGATAGTAACTGATAGACAGAAGAAACTGAACCAACATACTATAGGCAGAATGTTACTGTGTAAACCATATAGAGATGGTTCAAGAAACAGCATAGAAGAATTCTTTCCATAGAGTTAGCAACTCCACATGTGCATACTTAGAACAAAAAATGTTAGTCCAAATTTTCTACATTCATATTTTCATTGCAAGGTCATTTACAAATGTTAAGATATAGCAACAACTCAAGGTATCACTGAAAACAAATATACAGACAAAAGGTAACATATACTAGTATAGTACTCATACATAAAAGTAAAGAGATATTGGCATTTATAAAACTTTAAAAGCATGTTATTGAATAAAGGAATCAAGCAAGAAAAGCTTTATTGATTATTAAATTCTTTGAGTTCATTATTAAGTGGTATGTGAGTAAATGGAAGTTGGGAAGATTAATGAGGCATTAGAGGTATTGGAAACAATGAAATTTGGGTGGAAGGTCCATCAGATTCGAGATGGATAAGTTTAAAAGATCAAGTGTGCATCATAGTAACTACATTCAGTAATACTGGATTGTATATTTGACATTTCCAAGAGAATAAACTCAAATTCTCTCACCAAAGAAATGGTAAGTTGGCAAACTTTTATATAGGTAGATCAACATGATTGTTAATCATCTCACAATAAAATAGTATTTTCTTACCTATACCTTGTTCTCCATAGGTTTGAATTGTATAGGAGACTAGTCTAAAAATAAGTAGTGTAAAATAATGTTAAAATGAGTATTGTTATAAATTATCAAATTTATTATTAATAAAGTTAAACACCTTATTACAAGTAATTTATGAATTAAACTTTACTGTAAACTATACAGGTAGAAATATAATATGTGTACATACATATGGTTCAGATTCATCTGTGCTGTCAGATACCACATTGCGGTCTTAAAACAGATTACCTATGGATAAATAGTAGTTTACTGTAGGAAAATGTAACAAAGATTCACATATTTTAAAATGTGCATCTTTGTTTGATTGATTCCTTAAATAGTTCTTTTTGTTTCCACATGGTTGATTTCACCCCTGAGTTTGATTATTTCCTGCCTTCTACTCCTCTTAGGTGAATTTGCTTCCATTTGTTTTAGAGCTTGCAGATGTGCTGCCAAGCTACTAGTGTATGCTCTCTCTATTTTTTTTTTTTTTTCAGGAACTCAGAGCTAGGAGATTACATTTTAGGAATGCTTTCATTGTGTCCCATAAGTTTGGGTATGTTCTGGCTTCATTTTCATTAATTCTAGAAAGTATTTCATTTCTTTCTTCATTTCTTCCTTGACCATGGTATCATTGAGTAGAATGCTGTTCAGTTTCCACGTGAATGTTGGTGTTCTGCTTGTTTTGTTGTTATTGAAGAACAGCCTTAGTCCATGGTGATCTGATAGGATGCATGGGACAATTTCAATATTTTTGAATCTCTTGAGGCCTGTTTTGTGGCCAATTATGTAGTCTATTTTGGAGAAGGTGCCATGAGGTGCTGAAAAAAGGTATATCCTGCAATACCTCTCCTGGGCATATATCCAGAAGATGTTCCATCTGGTAATAAGGACACATGTTCTACTATGTTCATAGCAGCCATATTCATAATAGCCAGAAGCTGGAAAGAACCCAGATGTCCCTCAACAGAGGAGAGGATACAAAAAAATTTGGTACATTTACACAATGGAGTACTACTCAGCTATTAAAAACAATGGATATGGGGCTGGTGAGATGGTTCAGCTGGTAAGAGCACCCAACTGCTCTTCCGAAGGTGATAAGTTCAAATCCCAGCAACCACATGGTGGCTCACAACCATCTGTAATGAGATCTGGCTCCCTCTTCTGGAGTGTCTGAGGACAGCTACAGTGTACCTACATATAATAAAATAAAATAAATCTTAAAAACAAACAAACAAACAATGAATATATGAAATTCCTAGGCAAATGCATGGATCTGGAAGGTATCATCCTGAGTGAGGTAACACAATCACAAAAGAACTCATATAACATGTACTCACTGATAAGTGGATACAAGCCCAGAAACCTAGACTACCCAAGAAACTCAAGAAGAATGAAGATCAAAATGTGGACACTTTGCCCCTTCCTAGAATTAAGAACAAAGCACACATTGAAGGAGTAACAGAGATCATGTGTGGAGCTGAATCAAAAGGATGGACCAACCAGTGACTGCGGCAGCCAGGGATCCATCCCATAATCAGCCACCAAACATAGACACTATTGCATATGCCAGCAAGATAGTGCTGAAGGGGCCCTGATATAGCTGTCTCTTGTGAGGCTATACCAGTGCCTGGCAAACACAGAAGTGGATGCTTACAGTCAGCTATTAGATGGAGCACAGGACTCCCAAGGAAGGAGCTAGAGAAAGTACCCAAGGATCTGAAAGGGTCTTCAACCTTATAGATGGAAGAATAGCATGAACTAACTAGTACCCCCAGAGCTCATGTCTCTAGCTGCATTTATAGAAGAAGTAGGCCTAGTTGGCCATCATTGGGAAGAGAGGCCCCTTGGTCATGCAGATTTTATATGCCCCAGTACAGGGGCACACCAGGACCAAGATGTGGGAGTGGGTGTGTAGGGAAGCAGGGCGGGGATGGGGGAGGGTACAGGGAACTTTCTGGATAACATTTGAAATATAAATGAAGAAAAAAATCTAATAAAAATTGAATAAAAAATTCCACTAAACAAATGTGTATCTGTTTTCCCTCAATAAAACCGAGTAGAGTAACCAAGGCCACAAAACTGGTTGACAGATTTGTGAAAAGTTCAACTCTACTGATGTAAAACCAACTATATAATTCATAGATATATGTACTTAAACCTTCATTCACTAAGAAGTGTGGCATAATTCACAACAGCCAGAATCATATAATCAGCCTGGAAGTCCATCATCAGAAATGTGAAATGTATGTAATAAGTTTTACTGAGCCATTAATAAAATTAAAATTCTGCCATTATCAGAAAAAAAAATGAAATTAAAAAAAGCAGGACATTTATCAGTAAAAGTACGTCAGACTAAGATAGACAATTATTTTTGTATAAAATGAACTTTATTTGGGGACATGAGAAGGGGAGTGAGAAGGAGTGTTGGAAAAAAGGAGATAGAGAGGGACAGAAAGAGAGAGGAGGGAGAAAGAAGGGAAGAGGCTGGCTTGGAACATGTGGAGAGACATGGGGAGCGGTGGCAGAGGGGTGGAGAGAAAAACAGGGCTGAGAGTGTAAGGCCCAACATAGACAATTTTGACATGATTTTTTTTCACTCATAAATAAATGCTAGAAAAGTAACAAAACATGAATGCAAAAGAGAAATACAGGACATATAGAAGGACAAGAGAAAATTAGGAAATAAGAATGAATGACATAAGAGGCGATTATGATCAAAGGACACTGTGTGCAAAGGTGTAAATGTCATAAAGAACTTCATATTATTCCTTCATATTACTGATTGATATATATATATATATATATATATATATATATATATATACATACATACATACATATATATAGTTCTAATATATATATATATATATATATATATATATATATATATATATATATATAAAGTTTTATATAAAAGTTCTCCACAACAAATTTATATATATATTTAATTTTGTTGTAGAGAACTTTAATGGATAATAATAATGGTGTGGTGTTAATATCAATGTTGTACATTCTCTAGAGAAAAGTTATGATTTATGGCTGCCTCAGTGGTACAGGTAAATCCCTGCAGAAATTTGCAACCTAGTCCTAATATTACAGGCTAATAAAAGTAAAGAGAAAGTTTTTGAAAGGACAACTTAAACAGTTGACATTGGAGAAGCTCTACCATTAAATGAACAAAAAAATTCAACCCTTTAGGAAAAAAAAAATGTTTATTACAGGATCCTCTGGAAGTACTATGTCCAATTTTCTGAGGAACCAGCATACTGATTTCTGGAGTGGTTGAACAAGCTTGCAATCCAACCAACAATGGAGTAGTGTTCCTCTCTCTCCACATACATGCCAGCATCTGCTGTCACCTGAATTTTTGATCTTAACCATTCTGACAGGTGTGAGGTGAAATCTCAGGGTTGTTTTGATTTGCATTTCCCTAATGATTAAGGATGTTGAACATTTTTTCAGGTGCTTCTCAGCCATTCCATATTCATAAGTTAGGAATTCTTTATTTAGCTCTGTGCCTCATTTTTAATGGGTTTATTTGATTTTCTAGTGTCCATCTTTTTGAGTTCTTTTTATATATGTTGGATATTAGTCCCCTATCTCATTTAGGATCAGTAAAGATCCTTTCCCAATCTCTTGGTGGCCTTTTTGTCTTATTGACAGTATCTTTTGCCTTACAGAAGCTTTGCCACTTTATGACATCCCATTTGTCAATACTTGATCTTAGAGCACAAGTCATTGCTGTTCTATTTAGGAATTTTTCCCTAGTGTCCATATCTTCGAGGCTTTTCCCTACTTTCTCCTCTATAAGTTTCAGTGTCTCTGGTTTTATGTGGAGTTCCTTAAACCACTTAGACTTGACCTTAGTACAAGGAGATAAGAATGGATCAATTCCCATTCTTCTACATGATAACCGCCAGTTGTGCCAGCACCATTTGTTGAAAATGCTATCTTTTTTCCACTGGATGGTTTTAGCTCCCTTGTCAAAAATCAAGTGACTATAGGTGTGTGGATTTATTTCTGGGTCTTCAATCCTATTCCATTGATCTACCTGTCTATTGCTTTACCAGTACCATGCAGTTTTTATTACAATTGCTCTGTAGTACAGCTTGGGGTCAGGCATGGTGATTCTACCAGAGGTTCTTTTATTGTTGAGAAGAGTTTTTGCTATCCTAGGTTTTTTGTTATTCCAGATGAACTTGCAAATAACCCTTTCTAACTCTGTGAAGAATTGAGTTGGAATTTTGATGGGGATTGCATTGAATCTGTAGATTGCTTTAGGCAAGATAGCCATTTTTACTATATTGATCCTGCCAATCCAAGAGCATGGGAGATCTTTCCATCTTCTGAGTTCTTCAATTTCTTTCTTCAGAGATTTGAAGTTCTTATCATACAGATCTTTCACTTCCTTAGTTAGAGTCACACGAAGATATTTTATATCATTTGTGACTATTGTGAAGTAGGCATATATCCAGAAAATGTTCCAACTGGTAATAAGGACACATGATCCACTATGTTTATAGCAGCCTTATTTATAATAGCCAGAAGCTGGAAAGAACACAGGTGTCCCTCAACAGAGCAATGGACACAGAAATTATGGTACATTTACACAATGGAGTACTACACAGCTATTAAAAACAATGAATTTATGAAATTCCTAGGCAAATGGATGGATCTGGATAGCGCTGAAAGAGCCCTGATATAGCTGTCTCATATGTGGCTATGCCAGTGCCTAGCAAACACAGAAGTGGATGCTCACAGTCAGCTATTAGATGGAACACAAGGTTGCCAAGGGAGGAGCTAGAGAAAATACCAAAAGAGCTGAAGGGGTCTCCACCCCTATAGTTCGAAGAACAATATGAACTAACTAGTATGCCCAGAGCTCTTGTCTCTGGCTGCGTATGTAACATAAGATGGCCTAATTGGCCATCATTGGGAATAGAGGCCCCTTGGTCATGCAAACTTTATATGCCCCAGTACAGGGGAACGCCAAGGCCAAGATATGGGAGTTGGTGGGTAGGGGAGCAGGGCAGGGGATGAGGGAGTGTTTAGGGGACTTTCGGGATAACATTTGAAATGTAAATGAAGAAAATATCTAATAAAATTTGAAGAAAAAAAGGAAAAAAAGTTTAGATAAGTGAAAATCACCTCGGAAAGATTGGACTCTCATTTCAACGTTCTTATGTATAAGTGTAATCAACTAGTTCTGTTTGCCTTCCTGTGGAATTTTTATCATACCCCAGGGCCCTCAATGCTTCCCCCAGGTAGTCCATAAGAGTCCACAAGCTCCAACCACTTTGCTTGTGGGTCTCTGTATCTGCCTGACTTAGGAGCTGGGTAGATTCTCTGAGAGGAGATTCATGCTAGACTCCTGTCTGCAAGCATAACAGAGTGTCATTAAGAATACAGAGTCAAAGTTTGGAGCCAAGACACTTGTAGTCAATTGTACTAGACCAATTTGTCATGTTCCATGATAATACATAAATATTTGGAATTAAGTATCTTATATCCACATGTGAATAACTTGTGATGTAGAGAAGAGCATTTCCTGTATGTACTAAGAACAAGCAAAAGTGTCTAAAGTATGTTATTTCCTAAAAAGAGCAATATAAGTATTTGGAACTAAGAACTCAGTTATATGTATCATTTTATCACACAGCATTGCTGAAGGATGACTTCTCTTAGGGCATAATGAAATTAAAGAAGTTATAGCTTATCTGCATAATTAGTTCTACCGATGTCTAAATCTTATTGAAATTATTATTCAGGGTCTATTCATATGTCACACATTTTATATGGAGTTTCTATTGTTTATTAGCACTAAAAATTAAAATTCTCTAAAAAGAAAAATTTTATTGAGTAATAACTTGTCACTTAAGTTATTAAAGATGTCTCTAAACATGGGTGTTTGCATTTGCATATTCACATCAAACAAAAAACCTTATATCATAGTAAAATAACCCTTGAAGATAAGATTGCTAATAAATACATGTACAGAGACACCCACACACATAGAAATTCTCAATTCTCAAATTGAGAAATGAGATATGTAATTTTATGATAGAGTATATTTAGGAGAGAGAAAGCATTAGGATTTCTAAGATATTTTTTGGTTATTTAATGTAAGATTCCTTGCACCTTCACAGTGTGAAATTCTCTCATTCAGAATTTATTATAATTTTATTCAGATATAGCTGTTCGTAAAACAATAACTAATAAAATGAGAAATACATAAATGTGTCATATTCCTGTCCAATGCCTGAAAGACAATAGATTAATTTTAGGATTTCACACAATTTTCCACTGCATAAAAGCTCCAAATATTTCAAGTGATTTTCTGTTCAGTAGATCAAAACTAAGTGAGTCTCTATTATTTAACCTTTCACTGATAATGATTTTGTAACAAGTCTTTCACAGAAATAAAAGACCTGTCTTTAATAAATTCATTCAGATTGCTTTTAGAATGTGTATGGTTTCATTTCATATGAGGAAGAAATGATTAGACTCAAATCTTAAGCTTTTATGTGTTTCAAAGAAATATTTAGCATTTTCCTGTCATTCAATACAATAGAAAAGAAATATGGGTAGAATATAGACTACAATTTATTGGTTATACAGAATTTTTTTTACTTCAATCTACATATTACCAATAAGTTCTAATGAGAATGCCTTGATTGACTGTCTTAGAATTTTATTTACTAAGCTTTGCCCACAAATTTTAATTTGCTACCATATGATGGTATTTTTTATGAACATTATTGAGAAGGGTATATTCCTAACTGTATGGAGGTTATCTTAATGGTATCTCAGCTAATTCTTAACTAATCATTTTTACTACAGCCATGGAATCTCTAAGCCAAAACCTTCTCATTTGTGAAGAGAGCCTAAAGTGACTTACTGAGATTTGGAACCTATAATTACTTCATTTGACTAATGACATTTTTGTTAGTATGAAAGAATTTATAGCCCAGTCTCTCTCTCTCTCTCTCTCTCTCTCTCTCTCTCCATTACCAAACAACCAGACAGCTAGACTCTGCAGAGCTCTTAGGGACTAAGCCACCAACCAAAGTGTTGGGTAGGTATCCATGGCATATATAGCAGAGGATGACCTTGATGGAAGTGAATGAGAGGAGAGGCCCTTGTTCCTGGGAGGGTTCGATGCCCCATTGTAGGAGAATGCCAGAGCAATGAGGTTGGGGGGGGGTGGGAGGGGGGGGACCACCTTCCTAGAAGCAGGGTGAGGGAGGCTGGGATGGGGATTTCTGGTAGGGAAACCGGGAAAGGGAATAATATTTGAAATGTAATAAATAACATATCCAATAAAAAATTGTAACTACATTTGAAAATCTGTTGAACATGAAATTATTTATGTATTTATGTATTTATTTATTTCTTTATTTATTTATTACTTATTTATTTATTATTCATTCATTCATGTGTTTATTTTGCAATGAGGAAAATTAAACTTGAAAGGATAGAGTAACTTGATTTAGACAGGTATAGTAGAGCAGTCAGAATTAAAACCTTTTAGTATAGTCTAAATTTGTTGTCCAGGACAACGAAACTGGGTTGCAAGGCAATCAAGTAACCTTTGTTGTTAAGAATCTACTGAGTGAAGATTAAACTGATATATATATATATATATATATATATATATATATATATATATATATATATATATATGTGTTTCTTCACACTTCCTAGTATCTTCTTCATCACAACAGATTCTGTTACATTAATCTTCTTGTCAATGCACATTTAAGATTTAGTCATTGTGATATACTTCTAAACATAAATCTTTATAGCCTGGAACACTTGCTACCATGTACCATGTACAATTCCTTCCATTCAGTTCCTCAGAACACACACACACACACACACACACGGGGGGGGGGGGAGGAGATAAAGGGGGAGAGAGAAAGGAGATAAGAGACTGATAATGTTGTACAGAGAGACACAGACACACACAAAGACACCCACACACATAGAAATTCTCAATTCTCAATATTTGTAGACTAGAGAAAATAATTGAAAATTTGTTTTGTTTCTATGGAGTATTATCACAGATTATACTACTTGTTCATATAATTTAAAAATACAAATATTTGGAGGCTCAATGTTTTATGAACTATGACTCTATATACTGATACCATTATTTCTAAAAAATACATGTAATTCCAGTTTGCATAATTTCATACCATGATCTATACTTCATGTACTCTGTATTCAAAATCAAATATCCCAGAGTAAATCTGTGATTTCAATGCCAGGAAAATGCTCAAATTATAAGTTCGGTTCTATATCATAAGTCAATCTTAACTTAAAATCTATTCAAGTGATTTACAAATCACAATCTCATAGATAACTGTGTACTCCATGTTTGTTGAAGCATTGTTCACAGTAGCAGAGATGCAGAAATAGTTGAAATATATTTATGTGGATTGGTTGCTAAGAGAAACAAATTATTCTTCATTAAAGTATAAAAATGCCATATGTTGTAACAATGAAGTTGTAAAACATTATAATAAGTGAAGTAAGGAAATAATGAATCAGGTTGATTTTGATTCTACTTAACATAGGACACATATTCAACTGGTTTAAATGTCAATAACACAAGGATATAAAGTCCTAGTGTGTCTGTGGTAATGTACATAGCTTTAAAGAGCTCAGACATTTTGTTAAGAATGAATTTTCCTTAATCCACTTGGACTTGAGCTTTGTACTAGGTGATAAGAATGGATTGATTTGCATTCTTTTACATGTTAATTGCCAGTTGTGCCAGCATCATTTGTTGAAAATGCTGTCTTTTTTCCACTGGATGGTTTTAGAACCTTTGACAAAGATCAAGTGACCATGAGTGTTTTGGGTTCATTTCTGAGTGTGTGTGTGTGTGTGTGTGTGTGTTGTGTTGTGTGTGTATTTGACATGTAATACAAACTTTAAGGGCATCAAAACTGACATGAAGAATGTTTTAGATAAAAGAATATATAGTCTTTGAATTTATGAACTATAATCATTATTCTCCTTCCTTTCTGATTTTCCTTGGCTATCTCAAAAATTATCTTCCTTTTCTTTGGGCTTGAGTTCTTCAAAATTCATAACACATAATTTATTCAGAAACATCTTCTATGTTTATCTCATATATTTAGAAATTGCTTTCAATTCTCATAATTATTGATGAATTTATAAATACATATACATATATACATACATATATGTGTGTCAGTGTGTGTGCTTAATATATTTGCAGAATTTATGTGTATTTTTGGAAAATTATCTAAATATCTTTATTTTCTATGGCCTTGTCTGCATTCTTGACATTTTACATTAATCATCTAACAGACACAAAGTTTGCACTATCTTACAAATCTATCATTGGCTTAAAGGGGAATATACAGCACAAGTAATATTTAGTATTCTAGTCCATTTTATTATGGTGAATTTCTAAAAGGAGTAGCAGAGTTCAGGGAATGTGAAAAAATACTTATTGAGTTAAGTACAATAAATAATATGAAGTGCAATTTTCACTTCTCCCCAGGATGAAATAAATTTCAAAATATGGAACAAAGCAAGAATTAGAACAATCTGCTAAATACAGGGTCAAATTGATGCCTGTCTCTCTCCTGGAGGTATTATCAAAGAGGTGTTTTTTATTATTCAATGGAAAATCTCAGTTTATAAACAAGATTGAAGAAACCAGAACAGATTTTTTTAAGACAGTTATTATCGTGCTAGATTCTTAACATCAGTGTCGAAACAAAATAAAGCCTCCTTTGATTTCAAATCATTTTAAGAAAAAAAAATCAAATAACTTGTTTTTCTTTTATCTTGATGGGCATAAATATTTATAATTGATTCAACTCTGAGATGATGCTGGCTGAGTCATTATCTATGACTGGACGCCTTTCCATTTAGAGAACAGGGTCTTTGCTTTGCAGAGTTCTCCCTTCACTAGAAGACAGAGAAAACTGTGACTCATGTTGAATCATTTCTCCCAAGAGGGTTTTCAGTGCAAGAAAGGAAATCTAGGAAAGTGAAGTGATGGCCAAGCTCCCATGTGTCTAGGAGAGAGGGCAAAGAGCCAAAAGAGATTATCCTCTCCAAAGCAGAAGCATTCAAACAACTTGCACTAGGATTAATGGTTGATTCTTTAAAAGCAATACACAAAGTGGAACACAGCCCACATTTATGAACAAAGATTTGTCCTTTGCCTGCAGTTCTCTCTGGCACTCAGTTTACACCTCACCCAGTTATTGAAAAAGTAAGTAAGTAAATAAGTAAATAAACCAGATGAGTTCTTGCTTCAAATGAGTCAGATAAACTCACTTGTTACAGTTTCCGGGACCTTGCTATTTACTGACGGAAAAAAAAAAAAAAAAAAATCTTTAACAAAGTTAGGAAGTTTTGTTATGTTAATTCTGATCAGTAGCTGTAATTGTGTTTATCTCACTAAAGGAAATGTTTTGAAAGGATGTTTGTCATTTTATCCAAAGGCAGGAAGAGGAGTGGTGCAATGTGACACAGTGGGAAAATATGAAGGTGAGTTTTCTCATTCTGCTCTGTCTAAATGACCTGATGAAACTGGTGGACAGGGAGTTAAAGGGACCACTGCTTTAGAAGGTGACTAATGACAGGTATTGGAATGTTTATAATAACCCAGACTTTATTTACTTACTTTATTCTTTTTTAATTTTTTTTAATATAAAAACTTCTTCTCTCATATAATTATATCCAGACCACAATTTCCCCTTCCTCCAATTTTCTCAGCTCCAAAACCTCTCCCCTCTGCATCTCTTTAGAAAGGAGCAGCTATGCAAGAGACAACAGACAGAGAGAACAAAGCAAGGTACAATAAGACAAGGTGAAAGCACTCATATGGAGGCTAGATGAGACAGCCCAAATGAGGAGATGATTCCCAAGAGCAGGCAAATAGTCAAAGACATGCCCACTGTGAGAGTTAAAAGTTCAATAAAACCACCAAGTTAACAGCCATAACATTATACACAAAGTTATTCTCCTGGTATCTTTCATCTCCTCTGAGGTCTATAATCTGACACCTCATCTTCCACAGAATTTCCTGAGACCCAAATGGAGGGACTCGATAGAGATCTCCAATTTAGACACTCTCTACACATAATGTCTGACGATGGGTCTTTGCATCCACTCCAATCTGCTGCCAGTAGAAGTTTCTCTGATGATGACTGGCCCAAGCACTGGTATATGAATATAGCAGAATATCATTAGGAATATTTCCTTGATTTTTTTTTTTTTTGAGTAGTGTTTGGTTCTATCCTAGGTGTCTAGGCTATTCAATCTCCAGATCCTGGCCACTGAGATGGTGTAGAGAATAGGCTCCTTCTGTTGATGTGGGCCTTATGTTAAAACAAACATTGGTTGGCCACTCTCACAAGTTCTGTGACACCATTGCTCCAGCACATCTTGCAGGTAGGACAGATTTTATGTGAAAGCTCTTGTGGATGGGATGGTGTTCACACTTCTATTTTATGAGCTTACAAAGTATCTTCTTTCACCAATGTGACTACAACATAGAGGCAAAGAATCCACCTCCTGCTCTAACTCTCCAAATTTAGTAAGCTGTGTGGATTTTGTCCTAGTCAATGAGGTTCTACTGTCAGTTTTGGGAGAGATCTCTCCCACCGTTAACTTCCTTTGTTTGGCGATTTTCACCAAATCCCCTTTATCAAAATCTCAGCTGACTGCAATTTAATCATTTCACTGGAAGCCTTGCTCTGTTACAAAAGATGGCTAGTTCAGATTCTCCATAACACATTATTAAGAGTCTCCACTAGGATGACACTCATAGATTCTTGAAAAGTTTCAATTTCCTAGTTTCTCATACCATCCTGAAAATGGTCCCTGTTTTCAGTTCCCTCTTTCCCCTGTACATTTTCCTTGTAACTCATCTCCCAGAACTTGATCTCTTCCACTCCTGTCCCTATCTCCCTTATTTCACCTGCAAAATCTATTCTACTTCTGCTTCCAAGTGAGATCAAGTCTTTCCTTGAGTCCTCCATTTCACCTAACTTCTGTGTGTCTACAGATTATAGCTTGGCTATTGTTTACTCTGCGAATAATAGTTATTTATAAGTAAATATAAAACATAGTTTCTTTTTTTTCCAACTTTTATTAGATAATTTCTTCATTTACATTTCAAGTGTTATCCAGAAAGCTCCCTATACCCTCCCCCTCCTGGCGCTGCTCCCCTACCCACCCGCTCCTACATCTTGTCCCTGGCATTCCCCTGTACTGGGACATATAAAGTCTGCATGACCAAGGGGCCTCTCTTCCCAATGATGGCCAACTAGGCCATCCTCTTCTATATATATGCAGCTAGAGATATGAGCTCAGGGGGTCCTAGTTAGTTCATGTTATTCTTCCACCTATAGGGTTGAAGACCCCTTCAGCTCCTTGGGTACTTTCTCTAGCTCCTTCCTTGGGAACCCTGTGTTCCATCTAATAGCTGACTGTGAGCTTCCACCTCCATGTTTGCCAGGCATTGGTATAGTCTCCCACGAGACAGCTATATCTGGGCCCTTTCAGCACTATCTTGCTGGCATATGCTATAGTGTCTATGTTTGGTGGCTGATTGTGGGATGGATCCCTGGCAGCCGCAGTCATTGGGTCCATCCTTTGGATTCAGCTTCACATATGATCTCTGTAACTCTTTCAATGTGTGCTTTGTTCTTAATTCTAGGAAGGGGTGACATGTCCACATTTTGATCTTCCTCCTTCTTGAGTTTCATGTGTTTAGTAAATTGTATCTTGGGTAGTCTAGGTTTCTGGGCTAATATCCACATATCAGTGAGTACATGTTATGTGAGTTCTTTTGTGATTGGGTTACCTCTCTCAGGATGATGGCCTCCAGATCCATCCATTTGCCTAGGAATTTCATATACTTATTTTTTTTAATAGCTGAGTAGTACTCCATTGTGTAAATATACCAAATTTTTTGTATCCATTCCTCTGTTGAGGGACATCTGGGTTCTTTCCAGTTTCTGGCTATTATGAATAAGGCTGGTATGAACATAGTGGAACATGTGTCCTTATTACCACATGGAATATCTTCTGGATATATGCCCAGTAGGGGTATTGCAGGATCTTCCGGTAGTACTATGTCCAATTTTCTGAGGAACCGCCAGACTGATTTCCAGAGTGGTTGAGCCAGCCTGCATTCCCACCAACAATGGAGGAGTGTTCCCCTTTCTCCACCTCCATGCCAGCATCTGTTGTCACCTGAATTTTTCATCTTAGCCATTCTTACTGGTGTGAGGTGGAATCTCGGGGTTGTTTTGATAGGCATTTCCCTGATGATTAAGGATGTTGAACATTTTTTCAAGTGCTTCTCAACCATTCGGTATTCCTCAGTTGAGAATTCTTTGTTTAACTCTGTGCCCCACTTTTTAATGGGGATATTTGATTTTCTAGTGGCCACCTTCTTGAGTTCTTTATATATATATTGGATATCAGTCCCCTATCAGTGAGTAAGCCTTGGAAAATTGTCTTCTATGATTTTGTTGAAAAAATATTCTAGACTTTTAAACTGTTATCCTTCTCCATCCTCTCTTCCTGTTATTCAGTGGGTTGATCTTTTCATAGTTTTTCAGATCTTCTGGATGATTTGTGTCCTGACTATTTTAGATTTTTATTTTCAACCAATGCGTTCATTTCTTCTGTTGTATTTTTATTGCCAGAGAGTCTTTATTCAAGTATCTTGTATCCTGTTGGTAGAGCTGGCATTTGTGGTTTCTGTGTAAAAGCCTGGATTTTCCATTGTCAGAAATCCTTCAGTTTGTGTTACCATTTATTTCTATTTCCATTTCAGGTCATGAGGTATTTTATTCATTTTCTTCAACTGTTTGCTTATTCTTAGCATTATTTAAGGATTCATTCATTCTATCCTATTTTTTTTTTATGTTTTTCTTCACTTCTTTTAAAAGTTTTATCATTTCTATCTTTAAGAGATCCCCTTGTATTCATATAGTTGCTTTTAAGCTCTATTTCTTGTGATTCAGCTATTTTTGCATATTCAGGGCTTGTTGTAGTAACATAATTGGGCCATGGTAGAGACACTTTATCCTAGTTGATTATATTCCTATGCTGGCATCTAGGCATCTAGGCTGGAGATGATTGTAGGTCTAGGTACTGATTTCTAGGTTTGTCTTTGTTCTATGAATGTTTGATTCCATTGTTTCACTTTTCTTTCTGGATGTGTGTAATGGATGCATGTCGTCTATTTAAATAACCCACCTTGATGGGTTATTCACAAATTTGTATTGCTGGGTTTTTTTTTGTTTGTTTGTTTGTTTTTGGTTTTTGTTTTTTGTTTTTTGTTTTTAGTTTTTTTCAAGACAGGGTTTCTCTGTATTGCCCTGGCTGTCCTGGAACTCATTTTGTAGACCAGGCTGGCCTCGAACTTAGAAATCTGCCTGCCTCTGCCTCCCGAGTGCTGGGATTAAAGGCGTGTGACACCATGCCCGGCATATTGATGGTTTTGAAGACTGAGACACAATAAGAGGTGGAAAGAGGGGACAAGTACATGTTGTTCCATGAGATCTATAAGAGATGTTTGCAAGAAGGAGGGTGGCCACATTTGATGTCCTGTGGTAGTTCTAGGGAAGATACTGAAGGACTGGCCAGAGTAACAGAGAAAGCCAGTTTTTAGAACTTTGAAATCAATACTGAATGTAGGTATTTGTCATGAAGACCCTAGAAAATATGCTTTCAAAATTTCTTAGGCATAAAAGGCATAAAGGGCACTTAACTAAATTACTCTATATTTTGACATTTTTATGATATATGATTGCTGAAAGTTTGTATGTAGTTTTGAAAATATATAGATTTAATATTAATATGAAGAACTCTTTAACATTTTTTAATTTAATGATGACAATGAAAAAAATTCATAGTATAAACAATTTATTAATAGCTAAACTGGAAATCCCTAAACCATACAACTAACTAGTTCAAAGGAAAATAAACATTCCAGAATTGAAATAATAAGATAATGAATATGTGCATATTAACATAAACAGACTTTAAACTAAAGACATTAAGGTACAACAAATTTAAACATTAATTTAGCAAACTAGTATTTCCTCCATTTTATTAAACCTACATAAACAAAACCACGATTGTATATAAAACATTTGTCAGTGGCAAGATGTGCTCTATTATAAATAATTATACAATATGCATAAATATAGGTAGTGTCTACTCTAGATCTGAGATAGTGTAACCACAAAACAAAACTAACAAAAAACAAAACAAAACAAAGCAAAGCAAAACCAAACAATAGTGGCAGTCAGACTCCACCTTCTTGTAGAGAGCATAACTCTAACTCATGATGACAGATTAGTGTGATGAGGCATCAGTGGCCAAAGCTAAGACCAAAGTGTCTGGGAAGCACCAAGGAAGTGTGTCCAACTTGCTAAAGTACTTACCATTAGCAACTTAATATGCATGCATATCATATCATAGAAAAAAAAAAGCATCATTCCTCTCCTTTTGGAAGTTATTCCTGTTTCCCATCCAATAAGGTTTTAATGTGAAAGATCGGAAGTCTGATTTTCACAGTGAAATGTTATCTTCTAATACACACAAGAATAAATTTCATTATTGTAATAAAAGCACTTATATGACATACTTATAAATTTGTCATCTTTTTATGTACATATTTTGAAAGAACATACCACTTACCTACAGTTGTATAATGTCTGATATCCCAACCTATTGAAGAACATCAGAAACAATAATTATAAAGAGGTATATTTTGTCTACATTGATGTTTCACTTTGTTTTAGAGAAAAAGTTTTCTTTTCTACCCTTTATTCATGGTTCCTTAATACTATCTGAATTCTAAAATCATATTTCTTTCAAAGTGACTGCATTCCTGCTATTGTTCCAAAGGTCCTTCCCAAATGTGAGTTATTGGGTGCACATCCTACAGAGATTCAATATTTCTAAATGTAACTTTAAACCATACTGCAGATCTTGGATGGAAATGCTGAAATAAGGATGTCCAGAAATTAAGATTGCTACTGTGACAGAACTGGAGACATCTGACAGCTGATGTTGTCACAGAAAATTCTATTGTGAAATTGTTGCCTATAGGGCCAGATTTGTATAAAATGTTGTTATGCCTACTGTCAGATTCTATTACTACTTTCTCTTTGTCTCATATTTTTGTTACCATGATTTTCAAGTTTCATGTAAACTTTTCCTACTTCTTCCACTACTGTGACAGGAGTCTTGAGTTTATTAGAAAATCTTAATTATTTCTCACAACCTTTGTGTTTTTTTCTCCAGTATTATATTTTAAGAATATATTTCTTGGTTATATTTTCTAATGAAGCAAAAACAATGCACGGTTTTTATTCTCAGAGAATGATACCTTTGCATATAATAATATCTTTGAATTACATTAAAACATACTATTGTCAAAACAATTTGACAACAGTAGCTATGTGTTGATATTCCAACAACTCTAATGAGAAGTACAGCTTACAGGAAGATTTTTTTATGCTGCCATTGGAGAATTTCTATCAATTAATTACTAATTACTTCATAAACATAAATGAGAAACAATGTATATAAAGAGGTATTTTCAAATTCTTGATCAGATATATGAGAAACAAATTCTTGATCAGATATATGAGAAACATAATCAGTTAGCAGAAAGTCAAAATTAAGGCAGAAGTTACTTTGCACACACCAGCAGACCTTCAGGCACATTTTAGAACTATCTTGTGTTAGAGCAAAGGCGGTTACATTTTTTTGTTTTACCTATAACAGCCAGTGACTATAACTCCACAGGTAAGACACAACAATTTTATTGAAACAGTCAACTGTCTCTTGAGCTCCTTTTCCAAAAGATCTTGTACCTTGATCTGTTTTCCGGCAACCATCTTTGATTGTCTTCCATAAACTGTAAGCTGAAAAGACCACTGCAGTGTGTTTATTGGGCAGTTATTTTTTTTCTCCTATTATTTTATACATTGATATAACCAATTCATATGATTTGTTGGTTGTTTCACTTCACTAACTTTTAAAATATATATATATATATATATATATATATATATAAATTTATATATATATAAATTTACAGGTAGAGCACTAGTATTGTCAAAATCACAAAGAAAATGAAGTTTGATTCTTTCTTTCTTTCTTTCTTTCTTTCTTTCTTTCTTTCTTTCTTTCTTTCTTTTTTCTTTCTTCCTATCTATCTTTGGAACAATATATGCCTCAATATATAAAACCAAAACCAGTTTTATAGTCTTCCTAGTGTTACCTGTATATATGATTTTATGGATATCAATTTTCTTGGTGTTTGATAAACAATACACAGTTCACCTTTGTCAAATACTGTATTGCAGAGTCACAGCATTTCCTAGTTTTATATAGATCATTGTGTAGGTGTAGACTCCTATGAAAGTTGCCCCTTCCATAGTTACATATCTATTGTTTTTGAATCCCTTCATATTTTGTTTAGAGAGCCATATGCTTGAGGTATTATTAACCTTCACTGGAAATTCTAGGAAATACAATTACACATGGTATTTAAAGGTCCTATGGCTATGAAAATATTTGTGGTCCTTGTTCTTCATTCCCCCTAACCCTTATGTGCAGGAATTTTATAGTAGATATATTGATTAAAGTTGGACTAACTAAAATCAATCTCTTGTCTACTTTTTAAACTGCAATTTTGTGAGGTCCCATTTGTTAATTCTTGATCTTAGAACATAAACCATTGGTGTTCTGTTCAGGACCACATCTTCTGAGACCATGTATTCATGGCTCTTCCCCAATTTTTCTTCTATTAGTTTCAATATATGTGGTTTTGTGTGGAGGCCCTTGATGTATTTGAACTTCAGCTTTGTGCAAGCAGATAAAAATGGATCAATTTGAGTTATTCTATATGCGTACCACCAGTTGAACCAGAACCATTTGTGTTTTTTTCCCTATGGATGGTTTAAGCTCCTTTGTCAAAGATCAAGTGACCATAGATATGTGGCTTCATTTCTGGGTCTTCAGTTCTAGTCCATTGACTTTTGTGCTTATCTCTGTATCAAAACCATGCAGTTTTTTTTCTTCACTATTGCTCTAGTAAAACTTTAGAAAAGGGATGCTTATTCCCCCCAGAAGTTCTTTAATTGTTTAAGTAGTTTACGCTATCTATCTATCTATCTATCTATCTATCTATCTGTCTGTCTGTCTGTCTGTCTGTCTGTCTGTCTGTCTGTCTGCCTGCCTGCCTGCCTGCCTGCCTGCCTGCCTGCCTGCCTGCCTGCCTGCCTGCCTGCCTATCTATCTATCTATCTATCTATCTATCTATCTATCTATCTATCTATCTATCTATCAGTAGTTAGTAGTAGTTAGTTCATTAATATCATCATCAACTTTTCTGACAGTAGTTTTTGGATATTCCAGATAAATTTGAGAATTGCTCTTTCTAACTCTATGAAGAATTGATTTGGAATTTTGATGGGAATTGCATTGAATCTGTAGATTGCTTTGGGCAAGATGCGCATTTTTATTATATTAATCCCACCATTCCATGGTAAGAATCACACCAAGGTACTTTATATTATTTGTTACTATTGTGAAGGATGTTTTTATCCAAATTTCTTTTCAACCTGTTTATCTTTGCATAATGGAAGACCTCTGATTTGTTTGAGTAAGTTTTATATCCAGTCACTTTGCTGATGTTGTTTGTCAGGTTTAGAAGTTCTCTGGTTGAATTTTTGGGGTCACTTAATTATTCTATCATATCATCTACAAATAGTGATATTTTGCCTTTTTCCTTTCCAATTTGTATCCCTTTGATCTTATTTTGTTGTCTAATTGCTCAGGCTAGGTCTTTGAGTACTCTATGAATAGTTAGGGAAAGAGTGCACAGCCTCATGTATTGAGTAATTTCCAAAGTAGTGGACATAGAGTGCTTTAGTATAACCTTAATCTGTGGATGTATTTTTTTTTTCTTTTGGAACCTTTATGGCTTGTATTTAATATTATTCTTATAAAAATTCTGAGCTTATTGAATAAAGAAACCAGGAATTAATAGCTACAATGTACAGACAGTTTACATGATATTTCATCATGTATAAGTGCTTTGAGAAAACATATTAGTATATACATTCCCATCTGACAGCTTGGTATGTCTCTGTGTTCTTTGTTCTATGATAACCATGATTTTAATGACTTTTAATTTTTAATTAGACAATGGCTAATTCTTAAATGTATGACACCATGAAGTGTTAATGTCTATTTAAACAAATAAAAGAACATGCTGCCCCCCCAAAAAAAAATTTACAAACAACCAGGGGAATTACATGAAAATAAAAAGCCAGAATACAAGATGAACTAGTGTTCCAGAGAAATAATCAGAATATAGAAAAATGCTAACGGATGTTCTTAGTTTAATAGAAAAGTACCAGGTTAACTGATTTTGGGTTTTTTTTTTTTTTTTTGAGACTTTAAATGGTAATTTCTACTTTGAATTCCTTTGAAAGATTATTCTCTTCACAGCCTTCTACTACATATAAGTGATCCTATACTTCCATAGATGACAAATTACATTAAAATATTCATTTTTTTAAATTCAATGTTTAGAGAATCACCTAATGATTAAGATATTTATTTAGGATATACTAGGTGACTTATTAAATTTAGCTTCACTTTACTATGTATTCATCTTTGTCTCTGCAGGTACTTTGCTATATCATCCTAGACTACATGCCCTGGACAAAGACTTGTTCTTTAAAGGATCATTGAGTAAGGAATATTCGTTCCTGTATTGTGCTTACTAATTTGTCTGAAACTTGAGAAAGCTCTGGCTTGCAAATAAGAAGACCTTAAGATCATCATCAACTTTTCTGATGGAGAATTCTACTCAGCAGCACATCACTTTCACTATTATCATCAATAATGAAATAAAATACACTTCTTAAAACCTGATGTTTTAATTCAAGACATTCTTCAATGAAAAACCAAGAGTCTTAAGTTCACTGTTCATTTTTAAATAATGAGTATTATGAACTTGAAAAGGACCTTTAACTTTTCCTGACATAGATTTCTTCATTATTAAAATAAAGTTAGCCTTTGACTTAAAAGAATCCAGGGTCTGCGTCTAAAAATTTTTTTGGATTTATTTCCTTGTGAAAGCCTAGATGGAATATAAATTTGGAATTGATTTCCCTAGATATAAGGGACATGAATTTGACTATTGGAAACTCTCATGTTCAGTTGTCATAGCATCAACCAGGAAATGCTTTCACAGAGTGTATTATTTCCTAAGCACTTTTATTCTCTCCCAGAGATAACTCCATTCTACAAGTTTCTGTCTTCCATTTCTATTCCATGCATTGTTAAGATTCAAGCACAAATTCAAATGTTAGTGAATTTTTAAAGTTATAATTATAGGCTTTATTTGTCTTTTAAATACAGCCACATAATTGCTTTTCAGGCTTATTCTGTATTGAATGCAGGTGGGATGCAATATAAAATGTAGCTTTTCAGAACAAAGAAAAGAAAAGTTGTTCAAATCACAGCTGTAATTGCTAGGTGCAGGTGTAGAGAAAACTAATCTTCTAGTCACTGTATTCATTCATCATATTTTGAGTGGAAAATTGTAGTTTTTCTAATTAAAAATTGTTGTCACATTAATTTTCCAGAGTACTTGATTGGTTCAATACCACACACTTCTTCTTTTGTGTAGAAATTCTGTTTGTAGGTTACTTTCCAGAAGACACTGAGATGTTAGTTTGTTTTTCTTTTTGTCTTTGTTGATGTATATAGGCTTTAGATTTAAATGAGAAGAACAGTAGTATACAATTCTTTCTTGCTTGTCGAATTAAGGATGAAATGTTTTAATAATTTTCTTTAAAACTTTATTCGGTGTGTGTTAAATATATTCATAGGTTTTCCTCAATTCCTTACAGAGCAAAGTCTTTCTCTATATATACATAATTAATTTTGGTTGACCTTTTCTTTTTTTTTTTTTTTTACTTTTTATCTTTTCTTCCTTTTTTTTGCTTTTTTTCTTAATAACACATATCCAGATTGTACTGTTCATGCTGAAGCACAGTGATCCAGTAGTAGCTAAAGTTTCTTTTTTCCAGAAACTTTAGAGTACCAAAATCTCCTTAGCTAGAGTAGGACTTGGTGGTCACCTCCCCTATTCATGCTATAAATTTTGTCTAGCTTCAGTTTGGGCACATATTGAGCATACTGTCATAACTAATGTGAGTCCATACGTGCAAAATACAAGATTTCTGCCATGTCTAGAAAGCACTGTTTCTGTGTGTACGGGAGATAATTTCCTAAAAAGAGCACCAATACCTCAACAATTGATAAATGGGAACTCATGAAACTGAAAAGCTTCTGTAAGGTAAATGACAGTGTCAATAGGGCAAAATGGCATCCTAGAGACTGGGAAAAGATCTTCATTAAACAAACATCCAATAGAGGTCAAATACCTAAAATATATAAACAACATACAAATTTGGACTCAACAAAAACAAAATAACCCATTTTAAAAGCGGCCAATACAGATAGGGGAGGAGATGGGGAAGAAGTACAAAGGGTCAGGAATTTGAAAGGAGGTATGCAGCAGTGGGAGAGGGAACTGGGGTAGCCACTAGAAAGTCTTAGTTACCAGGAACTCAAGAGGTTCCCAGGACCCAACAGGGAGAACATTAACCAAAATACCCAACAAATGAGTGAGAGAGAGAGAGAGAGAGAGAGAGAGAGAGAGAGAGAGAGAGAGAGAGACCACATCCACTGGATAAACATGGCCCCTGTTTGAGGGATGGGGCAAACCACCCACCTCAAAAATATTAATCTAGAATTAGTACTTATATCAAAGGGAACTTTAGGAACAAATAGTGTAGTAGAGACTGAAGGAGGGGCCAAACTGCCCCACCTATGGGATCCATCCCATCTGCTGACACCAAACCTAGACACTATTGCTGATGCCAAGAAGCACATACTAACAGGAATCTGGTATAGCTGTGCCCTGAGAGGCTCTGTCCGATACTGACCAACACATTATTTATTTATTTAGGATGTAAATGAATAAATAAATAAATAAATAATTTAGGATGTAGATAATTAATTAGTTATTAAAAGAAACAAAACAGAAAGCAAAACAAAAATGCCAAATTTTGTTCTTGCTAGTTGTCTCTGGGTTCCTATTTCTTTAAGATTTGATATCAGTAGGTTACATATTGTTAGCATTTTCCTGTTCCATAGTGCTCAGAACATTTTTTTATAACCCTTTAGATTTTGCATGTCTTGGCGTATAGTCAGAAACTGGTATCATCTTTGACTCTATGTCTGATGACATAGTCCTGAACTAAGTTTTTTGTTTGTTTGTTTGTTTGTTTGTTTACTGTTGAACCTCAGTAGGCAGCTTATAAGGGAGACTCTGTTAAAAATCTAGCATGCTTAGAGCATGTATCCTGGTATTGGTGACTAACCCCCATTGACAGGGTAGCAAAGTTAGTTTAGATTTTAAGATTAAATCATTTACATCATTTTAGATTTGAGACCTGACTGAAGCTGGCCGGACTAAGTTAAGAACCATATGGTACTTCACAGAATAGGAAGTGTGCGTGTGTGTTTTGCTTCTATCAGTCACTCCATCTCTACTTATCTATGTATCTATTTATCTATTATATAATAGAACATGTGATATATGTATATGTGTATATATATATATATATATATGTTTACACATACACACATATATATATTTGTATGTGTATATGTATATATGTATGTGTGTATGTATGTATGTATGTATGTATGTATGTATGTACGTATGTATATACACACACATGTACTTTTCCAGGTATATATATATATATATATATTTGATGGCCAAGATAGATAAACTAGCCTGATTCTCAAAACTACCAAAATTAGGTCAGTATCCAAGATTAAATCTTTTGGATTAAAATTAGTGCTCCAAGACCTAACAGAAGCTCTGAAACTGCCCTTACTAAAGGCAACTGCCATTTCATCCCAAGTACAGCCTGGTAGCCAAGGTCCCATTACTTCATTTTGTGCTATGGAAGAGTGAATAAATTCTAGGTGACACAGATATCACTATTCTTTCTCTTAAGTGTACAGTCGTTATTGGTAATACATAAAAGTACTGCTAATTCTCATTTTCTTTGTGGTTGGTTGTTTGATTTGGTTCATTTATATATATTCTGTGTTTAGTGCTAGATATGTGTTTCAATGTACACTCATTTATAGAGGTTAGAAAAAATATTTAGTAGTCAGTTTTTGATTCTTTCCTTCTAACAAATACAGCAAGGAATAGAAATTACATTGCCAGCTTGGAGGTAAGCTTCTTTAGCTACTGAGCACCTCACCAGACCATTTTTCTTAGATTTAATGAACATTCATTTAGAGATGTATACTTATTCAAAACAAAGCTTGGCAGGAGAATATGTACTTGAACATCCTATCTATGATCTTGCTGATGTTCATCTCTTAAACAACTGATATGTATGCAGCTCAAGTATTTTGTGTAGATTATATTCTATATCGGTTTAGAACAAATTGGAAATGTCCCACTTGGTTCATCTAACCAAAGTCTTATTAATACATGAGCAATTGCTCTTGATTTCAAAGTTATTATATAGAAGGAAGTAAATTTTTATGGGGATTTTGAAAATACTAAGACTACAACTATTTTTAAAGTCATTGATTTGCTAGTCATCCATTTCTTTAACTGGATAAATGTTAAGGTACTTCTTATCTGGAGTTCAGTTTGACATCTCTTAAGCCAATAAGTCTAGCTCTCATAATAATCTCCATCAAGTATTATCAGTATAGTTAGATTATGCTAATTATCAGAAAAAGCTTTTAAACCTGAGTAAAATTTATGTTCTGCTATAAAGGTGCATAAGATGCTTAATCAATATTGCAAAAAGCCACTAAATTTAGTAACCTGTTTGTTTGTTTGTTTGTTTGTTTTTGAGACAGGGTTTCTCTGTGTAATCTTGGCTGTCCTGGAACCCACTCTGTAGACCAGGCTGGCCTCGAACTGAAAGGAGACTTAAATCTATTTAGTTGAAAATGTACTTTTTTCATTTTCTAAACATAAATCTTCCCTCATTTTAATATAGAATTAATTAATGTAACTATTTCCATTAGTAGTAATTTTCCATCTTACCAATCTTTCAACAAATTAACAAGGTTCCTTGTATATAATTATCAGTGGTTTGCTTTGACATTCTTCATATTTAAAGAGGTTATTAATGTAAACATTTTATTAGAAATTCAAATTTAACATCTCAAATTAATTTATGAATTATGCATGCATATTTTACATATAATAGACCCTAGTTTTAAAAAGCCATGGCTGACATATTAAACTACATTGAATATTTACTTGAAAAGAAATACCTGAGGAAATTTACATATAACTGGGCCAAAGTAATATGTGCTATATACTATCTACATATTTGCCTTATAACTTCACTGACTTTATTTATAAGTACTATAGTATTGTGCACTGTATTCACCTGAATCTCTCTTTGTTGATACTATATGTAATAGCTCCAGACATGAGAGTTATCAATAGAATATTTTTAAAACAGATCCAAATCTTAGTAATGACTTGTAAAATAGTATTAACACACTTTAAACTGGCTGAATGAATGTTGAATTATTATCATGGCCCTGCTTCTTGACACAATAGTGTAATTATACTGACTTTACTGTCTTATGATAAATAACTGTAACACAAAACACAATGCAAAGTATTGCTTCAGGCATGTTTTAGTAGGAATTACTGGTTTTTGGTTTTTGAAAGAAATAAAACACATTATTAAAAGACTTTCATTCTACACTGTTTTATGAGTGTTGGTGTGTAAGTCCAGTGAACAATGCTCTTACAGATATGAGCAAATTCATAATAGAAAGTCAGAGTGCTGGTTGCTTTATTGTTGTTAAAGTTTTTCTGGAAATGAGAGAGTTATATAGGAAGAACTGGACAAAATTTGTCATTAGTCTAATAAAAATAGTGAATATGGATCTAAATATATATATATATATATATATATATATATAATTTGTCATATATATATGACAAATAATGAAAATGTCCATCTTGCCAAAAGCAATACAAAGATTTGAAAATGCCCATCAAAATTCTAAGGCAATTCTTCACAGAATTTGAAAGGATAATTTTCATCTTCATATGGAAACATAAAATCCTAGGATAACTAATACAATACTGAATAAAAAACTGCAGGTGGTATTATCATCCCAGATTTCAAGTTATACCACAGAGATATAGTAATAAAAATCACATGGTACTGTCCTGAAAGGAGACATGTTGATCAATGAAATTTAATTGAAGATCCTGATATAAGTCTACACACTTACAAATACCAGAATTATTTATCTATTTATTTATTTATTTATTTATTTATTTATTTATTTATTTTGGGTTTTTTGAGACAAGGTTTCTCTGTGTAGCCCTGGCTGTTCTGGAACTCACTCTGTAGACCAGGCTGGCTTTGAAGTCAGAAATCCACCTGCCTCTGCCTCTCAAGTGCTGGGATTAAAGGCGTGTGCCACCACCACAAATACACATTGGAAGAAAGACAGCATCTACAATAAATATTGCTAGACTGGATGTCTGCTGTAGAAGAATGCAAATGGATACACTTATCATCTGATTAAAAATGGATCAACGTCCTCAACATAAGACAAATAAGTATAAATTAACAGAAAAGAAATTGGAGAAGGCTCATTGGCACAGTCAAAGATGTTCTTACTAGAACAATAATACCAAGGTGCTAAGACCTAAAGTTAATAAATGGGACTTATTCATGAAACTAAAAAGCATCATTCAGGCAAAATGGTAGGGTACAGAATAGGAAAAGGTTTTTACACATCCAAGAATGAGTTCATAAGTAATATATGCATTAAAAATCTTAAAGAACTGGTCATCAAGAATGAAATAACTTAAAAACTGAGGTGCAGAACTAAACAGAGCAGTATCAGAAGATTTGAGAAATATTAAGAGAAATATTTACATATTTACTAGATCATAAGTAATCATAGAAAAAAAGCTAATTTAAAATTTAATCTTACTCCAGTAAAAATGTCCAAAATTAATAAAATAATATGATGGCCCATACAGGCATGAATATGAAGTAGTGGGAACACTTACCCATTATTAGTGCAATGCAAACTTGTCTATACAGTCACTGGGGAAATCAGTGCTACAGTTCCTCAGAAAGCTGGAGATAGACCTATCAACCTGTATCTCTCTTTGGTGAATATCCAAGACACTGCATCCCACCATAAAGATTCAGTAATGTTCACTGCTGCTCTATGAATAAGAGCCAGAAATTAGAAATAACATAAATTTATCCATTGTCCATTGATGAACAAATGGATAACAAAAATATGGTACAAGTACACAATGTAATATTATTCATGTGTTGAAAAAGGAAAGACTGAAATTTGCTGGTAAATGGTGGAGCTGGAAAGAGTCACCCTGAGTGGTATAACTCATACACAAAATGACAAAAATTGTCTATATTTCCTTATATGTAATTGTTTGCTTTCAAGATTTTCATGGGCATGTTACAATACACATAGCTGCAAAAGTTAGGTATCATGTAACAGACTTGGGGTGACCGGAGTATCACACTAAGAATGGGAAGTAGAACAGATAATTTTGGGGAAAAATGGGGTATATGGATTAAAAGGGAAGTAGGATGTAAGAATGGATTAAGACAGGTAATATGGGGAGTGACAAATAACACACAGCCATTTGATGAGCACAAGGGAACCTATTAAATAAGCTTCTGAAAATGTACATATTTGTTAAATAATTCTAAATGGAGCAACTAAATACAAATGGGTACAATGTCCAAACTAGATATCTTTTGGCACCAAGTAAAACTTCCAGTGCTAGGAAGGGATTACATGTAATAGATACATAGAGCAAAGGGGCCTATGGTAATCTACAAACTGTGCTTAATTCAATTTATTGTCAAGAGTATAGTTTTTCATCCAAAATCATGATGAGAAGAACCCCCCATTGAACAAAACAACAAATATCTCATTGAACACAATGAATCTAAGCAAAATCTAAATTGAGCCTTTATCATATTAGCATATCTTAATGGTACTGGAAGATAAGGAGGCTACAAGAGGAGAAAGATAAGTATAAGTCCAGCTACCAAGCCAATGATCTACAGTGATGACCTGCCTACATTCAATGCTGATGTAATAGTGAGAGAAACATTGTGGTAGTAACAAACCATATTAAACCACAACCATATAAGGCCCATTCCTTGAGATGGAATTCATGCCTGACACTGCTTGGATAACCAAAACCTAAAACTACATAGACAGTGGGCCTGTGAGAAGCCCAAATATTATTGTTCTGCTGCAGGAATACAACAACTAGAAAAAAAATCCTCCACAACATTCTGCAATACCTATATATAAGTGTCCCTCTTAGATGTCATCGTAGAATTTTACTCATGCAGTCAGTGATCACTAATGCTATGTCCCACAATTTAACAATGTCTGGCAGACTTTGGAACACTCAGTAAAAAACAAAAAAGAATACTTTCATTAAACTTATCTCCTCAGGTCTTAGGGAACTATGTAGATGATGATGAGGAGAGTGTTAGATGCAGAGAGGCACTGGATGAGAACAGGGATTCAGTACCTTCCAGATAGAACATGACTGACCCACAGATGTACTCCAAAAAATTGAGGAAGCAATCACAGGGTCAAAATAGTTGTAGCATAGTCATTTTTTGATCACAAAGTGAAAGTGGATGAAAGTTTCCATCCTTAACCAAGAAACTATAACTGAAAACTTCTCACAGACACAAATATATATATTAGTTTTCTACCATGATGTATTAGTGGATATATGAAGCCCAATTAAAGGTTGGATCTAAGAGCAAGAATAGATGTGCAGAACAAATTAGTAAATTTGTTTTATCTTTTACTCTCTTATTGCTTTGTTGAGATTATTAATAATAATAATTATTATTATTACTGTAGTGGCATTTTTCTTATATATTATAGTTTACAATTTAGTTTTAAAAATTGGGGTTTTTATGTGTGTCTGAATATGTGTATATATTTCTTGTGCTTTTTCTTTTAATCTTTTTTCTTTTAGAAAATTTTTGAATGAATGTTTTCTAAAAATAGAAACAAACAAACAAACAAAAGGTTAGCAATTGTCTGAGTAGGAAGTAGGAGAAGACCTGGACAGAGCAGGGAGAGGGGAAACTATGATCAGAATATATTGTGTGAAAAAAAATATCACCAAAGAAAAGAAAGAAAACAGGCATGCACATTGCCAAAGAAATATACTATAGTACTAAAAAAATCAGCCAACATTATAAATTAAAATAAATAAGAGTAAAAGTATTGTATACTCTAAATACACTAGACTTTTCATAACACTAAACTTTCATGTAAACATTTTAGATTTTTATGTCTAAATGATTAATAAGGTAGCAACTAAACTTTGCAATATTTTATTAACTTTTATGAGAATTTCATGAACGGATGTTATATTTATATGACCTCTTTTGCCCATCTTCTCCAACAAATTCCTCCTGTATCTCCATGAATCCTTTCAAACCATGGTCTATATGTGTAACAATAGTAACAAGAGGCCATGAACTTGGCAATCTTAACATCAGTGAAGCTACAATCATGCATGAGGAGATAAGCGTCAGTATGTTCACAACAAAATTATCTTCTAAAAGATAGCCAAAAGCTGGAAAAAAAACAGATAACCAGCTACAGAAGAATGGATACAGAAAATGAGGTTCCTTTTCCACAATGGAATAATACTCAGCTATTAAGAATGAGGACATCCTGAATTTTGAGGGCAGATGGATGGAACTAGAAAATCGCATCCTGAGTGAGGTAACTGTGACCCAAAAGTAATGGAAATGGAGAGGAGCCTGAGGAAAACAAGGAAGGTCCAGCGACAAGCCCAAAGTGGGATTCAGCTCAAAGAGAGATCCCAAGGCCTGATACTATTATTGAGGATATGGAGCGCTCACCAAAAGGGAACTAGCATGACTGCATTTGGGAAGAGCCAAACATGCAGCTGACAGTGTCAGATGCAGATATGTCCACCCAACCAATGGACATAAGCAGCTGACACCTTTTGTTGAATTAGGAAGGCTGAAAGAAGCTGAGAAGAAGGGCAATCCTGTAGGAGGACCAGCAGTTTCATTTAATCTGGACCCCCGAGATCTCTCAAACACTGGACCACCAAACAGGCAGCACACTCCAGCTGATATGAGGCCCCCAACACACATACAGTAAAGGACTTCCAGGTCTGTGTTCATTCAGAGATGATGCACCTAACCCTCAAGAGACTGGAGGTCCCAGGGAGTTTAGAGGTCAGATTGGGTGGGGGTAGGGGGACATCCTCGTGGAGACAGGTGGGCCAGGAGGAGGTATGAGATATGGAACAGTTAGAGGGTGGACAAGAGTGGGAGGGATTAAAATTTGTAGTGTTAAAAAAATAAAAAAACAAAAAATAATAAAAATAACACACTAGAAAGCATAGGCGATCTAAACATCTCTTGGACTATTTCAGTTTCTTTTTCTATGCCTCAAAATATATATTTAGCATATAAAATATATTCTATTAAGAATATATGTTCAACATATATATCTATATATACTCATACTTATGAAACATAGAGAACGTAGACATCTTTGTCTCATTCCTAATTTTAGTGGAAATGCATTAAATTTTTCTACATTTAGTTTAGTGTGGGCTTTGGGCTTTCTGTAAATTTTCTTTATTATGTTAATTATGTCCTTTGTATTCTTATTCTTTCTAGGACTTTTTATCATGAGAGGATGAGTTTTCAAAGGGGTTTTCTATGTGTAATGAAGTGAGCAACTGGTTTGTGAAGACCTGTTTGTGTGGTTGTTACATTTAATGATTTCCTTTTTTAATCTATCTCTTCATCTCTCAGACTAGCCAACAGCATCTTTTATATGTGTATTGAATTCAGATCACAGTGATTTTATTGAGAAGTTTGCATGTGTGTTCATGAGGGATGTTGGCTTATAATTATCTTTGTTGTTATTGTCTCTTGGTATACTTTTAATTAAAATCAGGATAATAGTAGTTTTGTAGAAAGAATTAGGAGTTGTCTATTTACTAATACTCTGTTAAAGTAACACAGCAATAAAGAAATACATAATAACATATTACTATATCAATGTATAACAATTCCCAATGGATCACTCAATCCTCATCAGAAAATCTTCTTCTAGAACTCAGCATGGTGGCTCACACCTTTAGTCCCAGCACTGGGGAGGCAGAGACAGGCAGATTTCTGAGTTTGAGGCCAACCTGGTCTACAAAGTGAGCCCAGGACAGCCAGGGCTAAACAGAGAAACCTTTTCTCGAACACCCCCTCCCCCCAAAAAAAGAAAAGAAAAGCTTCTTCTAACAATAGATGGTAACAAAGAGATCCACAACTGGACAATGTACAGTCAGCCAGTGTACAGCCCTAAAAGTCACAAAGTCACATCTGTATCAAAATCCTTTCTGTTAAGACTCAAGTATTTATGTGGAAGAAGAGGAAGAAAACTTGTGAATCCATTAAATGTGTATGTGTGAGTGTGTGTTTAGATAGATAGATAGATAGGTAGATAGGTAGATAGATAGATAGATAGATAGATAGATAGATAGATAGATAGATAGATAGATAGACAGACTCACAAAAAGTAACAGAGGATGTAGCACCAGGCAAGGACACCAGACCTAAAGAGCCAAAACTCCCAAACTGAGAAGGGTAAATAGACAAAATCTTCACCATTAACCGGAAAGAAATTTGCAAATAAAACCTATAGAATAGATTTTACCTTGTTTTTATTATTATTATTATTATTATTATTATTATTATTATTATTATTACTATTATTATATCATTTTTACAGTCTAGTCATTTTTGCTTTTGAGTACTTCTCAACATAGATAAAATTTTCTGAGGGCTGCAGTGAAGGAATGTTAGAAAACTATCACTTTCAATACAGTATGAAACAGTATTTTCAACATGAGCATATATTACTTTAATTATAAGGCTATTATCACATAAAGCAGAAATCAATAGAAAAAGAAATCAATGTTTAATACAAAACTCTCAAAAATAAGTATTTCAGGAAGAAAGAATTATTTCTGATGAAATTGTGTCCCCATGGGCAGTATTGAAATAATCTTACATGCAGTTTCCTTAAAACATCATTGATAAATAGTAAAATACAAAATGTAAAATAAAATACCTCTGGACTTATTTTTATCATTATCTTTTTATCTTAAATATTATTGGATCTTAAAATATAATTCATTTCATAACAGGAAATCAATCTGAAAATGGAAATGCTAGGGAACAACTCCTTTTTTCCTTTTCTTTTCTTTTAGGACAAATTTTGTTAACTCAGAGGCCTTAAGCAAAGCAATGGGTATAGTGAATGAGGTAGGGGACTCAAAGCTAAATTACTTTTCTTTTGTTTATATCTTCAGGCTAGCCTGAAAGGTGCCATACATTGTCATGCAGTTTTTGTCTCTCGACATCTTGGAGTTAGCTGCAGGAAGCTAGTAAATATTAAACAATAAAAATATGTGCATCTTTGTGTTCAAAAAGGAATACTTAAATATGTATGGGGGGGAAATGATAACCTTAGGCTTGATGTTCCCGCCAAGTACTCCAGCACTGCCAAGTTCCCAAGGACTAATTTCCACTTACAGCATTTACAAATGGTGGTTAAGTGTTACCTAGGTGGCTGCTACATATTTAGATCAAGTTTCAGCAAAATTAATTGTCAGTACACAGAAGATAGAGTCAGCGGAGAATTCCTCTGTGAGCACAGTAGCTCAACATGAAAACCATATTTTAGAGAAATAATATTAAAATATTCAGTGAAATTCATAACATATCCTAAAGGGAGAAAGAAAATAAAACTGTTAACAACAAAGCCTTGAAAAACATCAGTTCTCCATATTTTCAAACTCTGTTTTTCATTAAATACAAATAATGCTCTTATGTCTGACTAAATTGGTGAGAATTAATATAATAGTAAAATGATGGTAAGACATTTTAGAATGATTTCTCAGTGCATAGAGTTTACTGCAGCAATTAGAGGGTCCTAGTTTTAAATGTTGATTTGTTCTAAATGTCAATAAATTAAACTTATATAAATAAGCCAATACAGCAGGACACTATGGAGCAAGCCTTTCTCACACTACTCAGACTTTTGAAATTTTTAAATTATATTTTGTGTGATATAGAACAATTAATGTTTTATTATGACACAATTGGAGCTAGTTTTTGTACACTCAAAGCCATAGGTCACCTTACAATTACTGCATACTCTTCACCAGACTTCTCTCATCCAAATGAGTCAAAAATTATTTTATATTATTTTTAGTAACTTTACTACATTTGCATCATTTGTTACTCCAACTTGTTGAATCTTTTCTAATATAGCCCTTGATGTTTCTTAAGGTATCCTGAATCGTGTGTAAAATGATATTAATGAAAATTCAAACCATACAGTTTTTAAAAGTCAACTAATATATTGAGGTTTCTACTGTTTAACAATTAATAAACTAATATCCATAGTGACAATAAATTATGAGATAAAAGGCTATAGGTTCAGTTTCAATGTGTTCAACAGAATGAATTTTAGGACAAAAGGGATCAAAAGTCAGTTAACATTTTTTTATAAAAATATTATTGTTTTTCAAGGAAGTTATAAGGAAGCCTGAGACAATTCAATGCAGTATGCTTCCAATTTATAGTTCCCATATCATCTTTATGGTTGTATGAGGATAGCTCATTTATGAATCATTTGTTTCTAACACTGTGTCTCTCTTGAGTCATAAGTTGAGTTAGTGTGGTTAATGAGTTAAGTTCTTTTTTTTATTAGATATTTTCTTTATTTACATTTCAAATGCTATCCCAAAAGTTCCCTATACCCTCCCCCTTCCCTGCTCTCCCACCCACCCACACCCACTTCTTGACCCTGTCATTCCCCTGTACTGGGGCATCTAAGGTTTTTAAGAACAAGAGGCCTCTCTTCCCAGTGATGTCAGACTAGGCCATCTGCTACATATGCATCTAGAGACAAGAGCTCTGGGGGTACTATTTAGTTCATATTGTTGTTCCACCTATAGGGTTTCAGACCCCTTCAGCTCCTGGGGTATTTTCTCTAGCTCCTCCACTGGGAGTCCTGTGTTCCATCCTATAGATGAATGTGAGCATTCCCATCTGTATTGGCCAGGCACTGGCATAGCCTCACTCGAGATAATTATATCAGGGGCCTTTCAGCAAAATCTTGCTGGCATATGCAATAGTGTCTGGATTTGGTGGCTGATTATGGGATGGATCCCCAGGTGGAGTAGTCTCTGGATGGTCCACCCTCTCATCTTAGCTCCAATCTTTGTCTCTGTAACTCCTTTCATGGGTGTTTTGTTCTTTATTATAAGAAGGAATGAAGTATGCATACTTTGGTTTCGTTCTTCTTAATTTTCTTGTGTTTTGAAAGTTGTATCTTGAGTATTCTAAGTTCCTGGGCTAATATCCACTTATCAGTGAGTGCATATCAAGTGACTTCTTTTGTGATAGGTTAACTTACTAAGGATGATTTCCTCCAGATACATCCATTTGCCCAAGAATTTCATAAACTCATTGTTTTTAATAGCTGAGTAGTATAAATGTACCACATTTTCTGTATCCATTCCTCTGTTGAGGGAGATCTGGGTTCTTTCCAGCTTCTGGCTATTATAAATAAGGCTGCTATGAACATAGTGGAGCATGTGTTCTTATTACCAGTTGGAAGATCTTCTGGGTATATGCCCATTAGAGGTATTGCTGGATCTTTCCGTACTACTATGTCCAATTATCTGAGGAAACTCCAGACTGATTTCCAGAGTAGTTGTACCAGCTTGCAATCCCAGCAGCAATGGAGAAGTGTTCCTCTTTCTCCACATCCTCGGCAGCATCTGCTGTCATCTGAGTTTTTGATCTTAGCCATTCTGACTGGAATGAGGTGGAATCTCCATGCCTGATCTCAAGTTGTACTACAGAGCAATTGTGATAGGAAAAAACAGCATGGTACTGGTACAGCAACAGACAGATTGATCAATGGAATAGAATTGAAGACCCAGAAATGAACCCACACACCTACGGTTATTTGATCTTTGACAAAGGAGCTAAAACTATCCAGTGAAAAAAGACAGCATTTTCAACAAATGGTGCTGGCACAACTGGCAGTTATCTTGCAGAAGAATGCGAAATGATCTATTCTTATCTCCTTGTACAAAGCTCAGGTCTAAGTGGATCAATGACCTCCACATAAAACCAGAGACACTGAAATTTATAGAGGAGAAAATTGGGAAAACCCTTGAAGATATGGGCACAGGGGGAAAGATTCCTAAACAGAACAGCAATGGCTTATGCTGTAAGATCAAGAATTGACAATTGGTTGTGAGCCTAGCCTTTAATGGCTGAGCCATCTCTCAGCTATTAGAAACAATAAATATATGAAATTCCTAGGCAAGTAGATGGATCTGGAAGATGTCATCCTGAGTGAGTAACCCAATCACAAAAGAACTCACATAACATGTACTCACTGATATGTGGATACTAGCCCAGAAGCCTAGACTACCCAAGATACAATTTACTAAACACATGAAACTCAAGAAGAATGAAATTCAAAATGTGCTCTTTTCGCCCCTTCCTAGAATTAAGAACAAAGCACACATTGAAGGAGTTACAGAGATCATGTGTGAAGCTGAATCAAAAGGATGGACCAACCAGTGACTGGGGCTCCCAGGGATCCTTCCCATAATCAGCCACCAAAAATAAACACTATTGCATATGCCAGCAAGATAATGCGGAAAGGGCCCTGATATAGCTGTCTCATGGGAGGCTATACTAGTGCTTGGCAAACACGGAAGTGGATGCTTACAGTCAGCTATTAGTTGGAACACAGGACTCCCAAGGAAGGAGCTAGAGAAAGTACCCAAGAGCTGAAGGGGTCTTCAACCCTATAGGTGGAAGAATAACATGAACTAACTAGTTCCCCCTGTGCTCATGTCTCTAGCTGCATGTATGGAAGAAGATGGCCTAGTTGGCCATCATTGGGAGGAGAGGCCCCTTGGTCATGCAGACTTTATATGCCCCAGTACAGGGGAAAGCCAGGGCCATTATGTGGGGGTGGGGTGGGTAGGGGAGCAAGGCGGGGATGGGGGAGGGTATGGGAAAATTTCTGGATAACACTTGAAATGTAAATGAAGAAAATATCTAATAAAGAGAGAAAAAAAGAAAATAAGATAAAATAAATTAGTCATAAAACTTCAAAAAAAAAAGAAAAAAAGAAATGACAATTGGGACCTTATAAAATTGCAAAGCTTCTGTAAGGCAAAAGACACTGTCAATAAGACAAAAAAGTCACCAACAGATTGGGAAAGGATTTTTACCAATCCTAAATCTGATAGGGGACTAATATCCAGTATATACCAAGAGCTCAAGAAGCTGGACTCCAGAAATTCAAATAACCCCATTAAAAATGGGGTACAGAGCGAAACAAAGAATTCTCAACTGAGGAATACCGAAAGGCAGAGAAGTACCTGAAAAAATGTTCAACATCCTTAATCATCAGGGAAATGCAAATCAAAACAACCTTGAGATACCACCTCACTCCAGTCAGAATGAGTTAACTTCTTATGCAAAGAAAAGTTATTAAAATATTGTTAATTAAGAGAGGCACATCTTGGAACACTTGGTTCTAAATAAGAATTATTTATTAACTCCTTCTCTTTATGGATCAAGAAATCATGAAGAAGAGGAGGAGGAGAAGGAGGAGGCTGAGGAGGAGGAGGAGGAGGAGGAGGAGGAGGAGGAGAGATAGTAAAAGCCAGAGGATACAGAAGACACCAAGGAAACAGGGCCCTACATACACATCAATACCAGAAGAGGCATAAACTCTGAGACTCAAGGAAGTAGTGCAAGTACTGCGTGTTTCTGTAACAGACAGGGCCCAAGTACTGAAGAGGTAAGATAGACACAATCCAGATCCATGGCCTTGAAGTCATATATTCAATTGGCAGTCACTTGCAAATGAGAAATGAGTTCTCTCAAGTAAAATCTCATCAATGATGTAAACCATTCTTAACGTTAGGCCCATGACCAGAAGTAAGTAGCTAATAAATGAACTCAATGGTATGTTTAAAGGTTTCTTGTTTCTTTTTCTATTTTTTTTTTTATATTTTCTTTATTTACATTTCAAATGTTATCCTCTTTCCCAGTGCCCCCCCACCGGGAAACTCCCTCTCCCATCCCCCATCCCCTGCTTCTAGGAGGGTGCTCCCACATCCTTCCACCAATTCCTGCCTCCTTGTCCTAGAATTTCCCTAATAATGATTAGTTTATTGTCTCACAATGTTTTGCCTATGCTTTGTTTTCCTACCCTACATGGCTTTTGCTTATATTTTATGATTTTAGAAAATTTCTGGGAATGCCAATGTATGTGTTTCTATGCATATATATATATATATATATATATATATATATATATATATATATGCTTTTTCTTTGGCTCTTTTCTTTTCCTGTTTGTTTTATTCTGATATGTTTGCTTTTATTTTGTCTTATTTTAGTGTCTTTCTTTCTTTCTTTCTTTCTTTCTTTCTTTCTTTCTTTCTTTCTTTCTTTTATAAGGATGTTGGCTTCCTAAGAGTGACAGAACAAGAAAAGAAATGAACTGCTGTGACTGGAGATAAGATCTAGGGAGTAATGAGAAGTGGGTCAAAGAATAATTTGAATATGCAATGTGAAAAGTATTTATTTTCAATAAATAAGAAAGACTATTGTGTGTTTAACTGACGGTTTTAAGCTTAATATAAATAAGGAAAGCCTACCTCCGCTCCATAGTGTGTTCATCATTTCAGATGCTAAATATTCAAGTTCCTCCTGTCTTTTCATTGAATAATCCTTACACTTCATAAATTCTAAAATTCATAAATATAAAGATGTGTTAAAACATTACTTAAGAGCCGGACATGGTGGCACAAGCCTTTAATCCCAGCACTCAGAAGGCAGAGGAAGGCGTATTTCTGAGTTCGAGGCCATCCTGATCTACAGAGTGAGTTCCAGGACAGCCAGGGGAACACAGAGAAAGCCTGTCTCAAAAAACCAAAAAACCAAAAAAACCAAACCAAACCAAACCAAACCAAACCAAACAAAAAACATTACTTAAGTGGATCTGTTCTTCATCACAAGATACAGAAATCTTGAGTGTACATAGCCAACATATATGATTGTAGATGTACTTGTGTAGTAGTTACTCCTCTGTTGTTTTGAAAAAGTTCCAGTTTATTTGGGCTTATAGCTCCAGAGATATAAAGCATTCATCATGGCAGGGAAGGCTAGCAAAACCAGGCAGGCTTAGAGGTTGAACCAGAAGTCTAGGAGCTTCCA